>ML780307.1:212539-235450 GCA_009831015.1 Picea engelmannii
TTTCTATTGTTCTAACTTTGGTCACAAAGCTGTAAATTGTTCCTTAAGACTTAGACATGAGCAATTAAGATTTCAAAGGAATAAATACTTGCCACAACAAAGAATGATACAACCAAGTAACAAACCTTCACAGATTGCAAATTTCCAAATTAAGTTTAGAGACATGCAACTAAGGAGATCAAGAAATAATCAACAGTCAATAAGTAGACAACACTACAATAATAATTTTGGCATATTAAACAATGAGATTGAATGCTACATCTGCCATAACTATGGACATAAATCTGTTGACTATCGATTAAGGAACTATGAACCAGATTTGAATTCCCCTGCTGAAAATGTCAAGGTGTGGAAGAAGAAAGAAAGTGACAAGTGTGGATTAGTGTTGTCAGCTCAAAGAAAAATGAACCCTTGGTATATAGACAGTGGATGCTCCAAACATATGACAAGAGACAAAAGTAAGTTTCTATCTCTAAGTGAAATCAAATTAGGAAACGTAACCTTTTTAAATGATGCTCCAGGTAAAATAAAGGGTAAAGGGATGGTGAGTTTAAATAATGGAAAAGGAATATCCCAAGATGTTCTACTTGTAGATGGGTTGAAACATAATCTTATCAGTGTATGTCAAATGTGTGATAGAGGATGTGAAGTGGTGTTCACATCCAAGGACTGGAAGATGAAGTCTGTAAACTCAGGACAAGTGGTGGCCAAAGTCATAAGGATAGAAAATAATGTATATGTACTGAAAGAAAATAGAGAAGAGTGTCATATAAGAAAACATGATGAAAGATGGTTATGGAATAGGAGACTTAGACATCTAAACTTTGACCACTTAATCAAACTCAAAAATCTTGAGGAAGTAAAAGATCTTCTGAGAATATCAAAGTCCCAAGATTCAATGTGTAAACCCTGCCAAGTAGGAAAGCTAACCAGGACACAGTTTAAGTCCAAGAGATTTACTTCAACAAAGAAACCACTCCAACTGGTTCATATGGATTTATCTGGACCATCAAGACAAGAAGGCACAGGGAAAGAAAACTACTTCATGATGATTATTGATGATTACTCCAGACTCACTTGGGTTGCCTTTCTCAAAGAAAAAGTTGAAGCATTTGAGAAGTTTAAAATATTTAAGGCTTTAACTGAGACTCAAATAGGAAAGAGGTTAAAGGCAATAAGATCAGACTGAGGAGGAGAGTTTATGTCAAGTGATTTCAAGGAATTTTGTGATAAGCATGGGATCAAGAGAGAATACACAATCCCAAGAACTCCACAACAAAATGGAGTAGTTGAGAGGCAAAACAGAACAGTGCAGGAAATGGCCAAGTCAATGATGAATGAGAAGAACATTGGTCAAACCTACTGGGTGGAAGCAATACACACAGTAATCCATGCTCTTAACAAATCCTACCTCATACCACAAAGTGACAAGACATCTTATGAATTGTGGTATGGGAGACCTGCCTCAATCAAACACTTCAAAGTCTTTGGGAGTAAATGTTACATAAAGAATAAGGATGAGAACCTTGGCAAATATGACGACAGGGCTGATGAAGGTATCTTCTTAGGATATGCTACAAACAGTAAAGGATACAGATGCTATAATAAGAGATTGCATAAAATGGTTGACTATATTGATGTAAAAGTTGATGAAGGAATCCCAGCAAGAGAGGGGTACAATAATGAGTCTTCTACATAGGACACAGTTAAAGCTGAAGATGAACAGGTCCAAGAATCATAAAACAAAGATTTTGAATCAGATGAAGACATAGAAACTTAGACAGACTCAAATCAGCAGGCAACTTCAAATTCTTCCTCCAGAATCACTCAAAAGAATCATCCTGCAAGTCAAATAATTAGTGAAAAAGACAAAGGTGTACAAACCAGGAGAAAGATAATAAAAAATACCAAGCAATCACATATAGCTTTCATATCCATGCTAGAACCCAAGAATTTTAATGAAGCTAGCAAAGATGACCATTGGGTTAAAGCAATGAATGATGAATTTGATCAGATTGAGAAAAACAATACGTGGGAGATGGTTCATAGACCTGAAGTTAAAAATATCATTGGTTCCAAATGGATCTTTAAGAATAAGTTGAATGAGCAGGGACAAGTTGTCAAGAACAAAGCAATATTGGTCTGTAAAGGCTATGCTCAAATAGAAGGACTAGATTTTGATGAAACTTTTGCGCCCGTAGCAAGATTAGAAGCTATCAGGATATTTCTTGCTTATGCTTGTCATAAAAGGTTTAAAGTCTATCAAATGGATGTCAAGTCGGCTTTTCTAAATGGAGATTTAAATGAAGAAGTCTATATGGAACAACCAGAAGGTTTCGAACTGTCTGATAACCTTGACTTAGTATGCAAGATGAAGAAAGCTTTATATGGGTTAAAACAAGCCCCTCGTGCCTGATATCACAGACTGGATACATATCTCAAAGACAAAGGGTTCAAGAGAGGAACAATAGACAACAATCTATATATCAAAATAGAGGGTAATGATTTGCTTATTGTGTTGGTCTATGTGGATGACATCATCTTTGGATGTAATAAGGATCAATTGGTACAATGGTTTTCTTCTGCCATGGAGTCTAAGTTTGAAATGTCTATGATAGGTGAACTGTCATTTTTTCTTGGTCTGCAAATTACACAGAGGTTTGAAGGGATGTTCATTTCTTAAGAAAAATATCTAAGAGAAATGTTGAAAATGTTTCAAATGGAAGATTCTAAACATGTGGGTACACCTATGGTTACTGGATGCAAATTAAGCAAGGATGATGACTCACCTGATGTCGATCAAAGTTCATATAGGTCAATGATAGGCAGCATGTTGTACATCACAGCATCTCGCCCAGACATAATGCATGTTGTTGGAATGGTAGGAAGATATCAGTCTGCACCTAAACAGAGTCATTTGCAAGCTGTCAAAAGGATATTCAGGTATTTAAAAGAAACAATGACTTATGGTCTGTGGTATCCCAGAAATTAGAAATTTCAGTTAACTGCCTATTCAGATGCAGATTGGGCAAGCTGTGTTGATGAGAGAAAAAGCACCAGTGGAGGAGCATTCTTCCTGGGTGACTCATTAGTAGCATGGCTTAGTAAAAAGAAAGGTTCCATTTCTTTATCAACTACAGAGGTAGAGTACATTACTGTTGCTACCTGTTGCACTGAGGTATTATGGATGATTTAGACACTTGCAGACTTGGAGGTAAAATACGCTGCATCAATCCCAATTCATTGTGATAACACTAGTGCCATTAGTGTGTCTAAGAATCCTGTATTCCACTCCAAGACCAAGCATATTCCCATAAAATACCATTTTCTGAGAGAGCAGGTCACCAATCAAGTTGGTCAGGTCCATTACATTACAAACACAGAACAAATTGTAGACATCTTTACTAAACCCCTAGCCAAGACACCATTTGAATATATCCAATAAAAGTTGGGTGTCATGCCGTCTCACACCTAAGAGAGTCCATCCTATTAGGGGGAGCTTTGTATTGATTGAATATCTAATACCTCCTAAAAATACTGCAACATCTCAGGGGGAGCATGTTTTCTTTGACATTGATGTCAAAGGGGGAGAAAAGGAGTGGTCCGGACTGGATGCTACAGTTGGAGGTCCAAACATATTAGCATAGTCATTCAGGGTTGCCATCAATGCCAAAGGGGGAGATTGTTCACATGTTTACAGGAAGGTGTGCTTGTCATTGATGGAAATATCAGAGTATGCAGCGATGGAAAAACAGTGAAAATGTAAGCTCAGAAGAGATAGGGCAAAGGTGCATGAAGAGTGCAAGAGTGTGCTTGTTTATTTGATGGAAAACAGGCAGGCAAGGAAGATTAGCAACAAAGGGATAATTGCATGGAAATATCAGAAGCGTAAACTCCATTTTGGAGTTTTGGATACCAGGCATTGGAGGAGTCAAGGAAGCAACTCACGACAAGAATGATGAAACAGAGAAATGTGAAATTCTGGAATACGTTGATCTGACTCCATTTTGGAGTTTCGGATACTAGGAGATTGAGAAGTCAAGAGTTGAGATTATTCAACACAGGAGTCCCGGAGTTGTGAAATCCAGAATCCCGAAATCCTGAAAGAGGCACATCAACAAGAGTTTTACAGACCAAGAAATAAATCCATTTCGGAGTCCTAGATATCGGGAGTTGAAGTGTCGAAACACTTCACCATAGGAGTCCCAGTATCGTGAAATGCAAAATGCCAAAATCCCAAAAGCAGGAGACAGTTTCGGATATCGGGAGTTGAAGTGTCAAAACACTTCACCACAGGAGTCCCGAAATCATGAATTGCGAAACTCCAAAATCTTGAAAGTAGGAGACAGTTTTGGATACCAGAGTTTCAAATACTGGGAGATGGAGGAGTCAAGTGTTGAGACTCGTCATCACAAGAGTCCCAAAGTTGCGAAGTGCGAAAAGCCGAAAAGCTGATCTGACTTCATTTCGGAGTTTCGCAGACCGGGACTTGGAAGTGTTGAGAACATTCACATCAAGAATGTCGAAATCGTGATATGAAAAATCGCGAAGTGATCTAGGTTGATAGATCTAGGAGGAGAATGTGGCCTACCACGTCAGAAAGGACAGGTGGAAGACTATGACATGTGGCATGATCAAACAACAACAAGTGTCGAGTTGATTAGGCATTGCAGGCCACTGGAAATCACAATTCTGAGTGACATGTGATAGCCACTTTGGTCATGACATGTCATTGAGTGACGCAAGACTGACCTCACTCTGGGAGTTTTTGCTTCAGGAGTTTTAACTCCTTCACTCCCACAAAGTCCCGAAGGCTGAAGTCCCGGGGTAGAGGATAGTCGTCCGATCACCACAAATCAAGGACTGCTGATCTAGAGATTGAAGCACTTGTGTGATTGGAGAGGGGTCATATTCCAGTGGTCACATCATTGAAAAACTGTAGAAGAGAACTTGAAGTGACAAGCTCCATTTCAGAGTTTTGGGGATCGGGACATATAGCATAAAGAAATCTATGCATCAACAATGTTGAAATGTCGAATTGCGAAATCCTGAAAAGCGCTTTATGGATAAGTGCTCAGTCACTGATGGTGGTCACATCGTCGAAGAGTTGTAGAGAAAATATTGAAGCAACAAGCTCCATTTCATAGTTTCGGAGATCACGACTTGGAGAAATGAGATGCCTCACAACAGGATTGTCGAATTGTCGAAATGTTGAAATGCGAAATGACAAATTAAACGTAAGACCCTACAAACTCTAGCCAACGGTGCAGGTGATTTTGAATATGATCGGAGGGATACTGTTGCACTTCATAGTGAAACTTCTAGAAACAAATTATGTTATCTGCCATAGGATGAGATCGACTATGATGAAGAAGACGAAGAGTCTCAACTTCTTGAGAGGCCAAGGAATCTCAGTATAACACCCAGTGATGTTAGACACATGGGTGGAACCACCAGAGAAGTTGAAGAGTTGCAATGATGATCAGGTAGAGTAATCAACATGAGGTGGTAAAGGGAAGTGTGAGAAAATACCCGGAAGTGGAGAACAGGGGAGGGGGAGATCATGCAGGAGCTTGGTGCATATTTCATGCACAATGAGCATAGAGACTATAAGAATGCAGAACAAAGAAGAGATCGAGGTTGTTGTTGTTGAGTGTGATTGAGGTGTGAAGAAGGAGGCAGAGCGTAGCAGCATAAATGTACAAAAGGGGAATGGTGCATTGAAGGGACATGGCACAGAGAGAATAAAAGGAAAAAGAACAGAAAGCGCAAGGAGTGTGCAGAAGACACTGATGCAAACAGAGTAGCACAGTGTAGCAGAACAATGATGAGACCGATAAGCCATTGAAGAAATTTATATCATTGTAAGAAGTCATAATAGCAAAGATTTATATTTCAGGGTGGTAGGGAGGTGCTAGGGAGGAATGTTGTCCTCAGAGGTTCAAGTGGGTGCTTGAAAAAAGGGAGTTGTAGCTTCCATCTGGTTGCAGCCAGAGAAACCAGGGTGGCAGGGTGGTGCAAGGGAGAACTATTGTTCTTTGTTATACAGGTTGGTGCCTCTGTAACTGGAAGTTGGTTCCTTCATCCAGTTGGCACTGGAACACTTAGGGAGTTGGTGCTTCCTTCTAGTGGGTGCTAGAGAAACTAGGGAGTTGGTGCTTCCTTCTAGTAGGTTCTAGAGAAACCAGAGAGTTGGTGCTCTCATCAAGTTGCAGCTTGCAATACAGAGGTTGTAGCCTCACAATGAGTTGGAGCTCATATGTATCATAATGTACAGAATGTAAAGATTACTTATCATATAAAGAAGAAGAGGTTTTTACCCTTTATGGGTTTCCATAGGAAATATCTATCTCTATATATTTCATATGTGAAAATGATGATGATTGTTCTATTGCTTACTTTCCTGCATTATTGTGATTGTCATTAAATGCTCTGCAAAGAATTTAAATAAGCATTATTGTTTAAGCACGGTAACAACTGATTCACCCCCCCTCTCATTTGTCCAACAAGATGATGGAAAGTTATAAGTATGGTGGCAATGGATGATGACCTTTCACGAACCCACCTAGTGGAAACTCAATCCTAAGGGAATAAACTTGCTAGGGCATCTTGTCATTCCCCCCAGGTGTGGACAAGTGGAAAGGAATAAATTATGGTGGCAATGGATGATGACCTTTCACGAACCCACCCAATGGAAACTCAATCCTAAGGGATTAAACTTGCTAGGGCATTTTGGCATTCCCCCCAGGTATGGACAAATGGAAAGGAATAAAGTCCAAGCACATGTCATGAAGTAAAAAGAATTAAATGCACATATTCAAATGTTTTAGGAATCGGAGTGACACATACCATGATACCCGGACTCATTACCTCATGGAGAAAGACCCACTGTTGTTGAAGGACCAAGGTCGATGGGATGGATGTTACTATTGTTGACAGGATGGAGGTGTTGAAGAAGAAGTATGGGCCCTCCAGGGCTAGGCTCAAGTCAATATCGCTCTTGGTACTCCATGTCTAGGACTTGTGGGCCTCGAGACATGATCCCCTTAGTTATCCCTAGGATAGGGGATAACATTTGGATCCAAATCGGTGACATGTGCTCACCGTAGAGTGCATGAGAACCTCGACATCTCTGGCATGACCTATGACATGCTAGATCTCAACAAAATTATTAGTAATAATTTGGGGTGTTGATATCACCCCATGGCTCATATATGATAATGAAATACAAAGTATGCAAGAATATATACAAATGGAAATACAACTATTCTAGCATGATATGCAGATGGTATATACAATGAATGCAAATGCTTACCTACTTACCTGCACTTACCTATGAAGTCAAGTCTCTTCCCCTTGATGGGGTTTGAGGAGGTGTCCACTAACTGGTCATGGGCACCTTCTTCCTTCCAATGTAGATAAATAGTAGGCATCATCGACTGACTTTATTCCAACTCAGAAGAGTCCAAGCCAAAATTGTGCACTTCCCTTAACATTAATAGGTTCTCCCTTCTTTGTATCCCACATCCAGACTGTATCTCCCTCTTGGTAATCATTTGTATTAGATTTGGTTTTTTCTTCTATAACTCTAGTATATTTTTCTGAAGGAGGAGGGTGGGATTTTGTTGTGAAGACTTCTTGCTGGGACAGTTTGATCAATATGCCATCCTCTCCTTTCTTTAACAATTTGATAGTCCCAACTTTGTTGTCCTTATATTTTTATAGGATTTGTTGATACTCTTCCTTATTTGGTTATTTTATTTGAACAAAGTCTTCCTCTAAAGAGAAAGGAAAATCATGAGGGGAAAATACAGGAAGACTTCCTTTGGTTGGTTCATGTGTTTCGCTAGTTCCGATGTCATCTCCTTCCCATTTGATGAAGCCAAATCCTTTCCTTCTAAACCTTGTCAAATAATCATATTCTTGTGTAGAATAATAGTCATCCCAGTCTTCAGAGATGTCAGAGGCATCGCTAAGATAATCACTTCAATTTGTATCTCTTTATTTCTCCAAAACGATGGGGTGGGGTCCTACCAAAACACTATCCCTTATGTATGTTTCGTGCAAATGCAACACCTTGTTATTACCTAGTGCAATGTTTTCCTCATGATTGCTAGGAATATATTGGTCACCCTTTCCCTTGGTCCATGTTATATCATTAATATTGTCTTCTTCTATCAAGGGAAGGGTGGTCCAACCTTGAAATAAGCATGGATATACCGATTTGTAGTCACTATGTCCATGATTACACATTTCGATGTGTTCCATCCTCTTTGGTTTGTTATGCAAGGTGATGCAATCTTGGTCCCTGACCGAAATAGTTGTGCAAGACAAGTCCATTAGTAGACTCCTTCTTAAAGTAGTAGTCCATTCCCTATATAATATCATTCCCCAAGTGTTAGGTATACCGAAAACAACAATGTCCATTATGATGGGGAAATCAGGGTAGTGAGAAAGGTGCACTTGAAGACCTTCCATCAAGGTGTAGACCTTGATCCCTTTTGAATCAAATATATGAACGTCGGTATAAGGCCCTGTAACTTCCATCCCCAATTGATTCATAACCTTCAAAATCATCATATTGACACATGACTCGGAATCAAGCATGCAATTGTGAAGATATAGGTCATCTATTAGCAAGGAAGTGAGAAAGAGTGTTTGCTCATTTTGATCAAAATGACCAATTTGTAATAGTGTGGAAGTTTCTTCGAACGATAGCTGGTCATCTGGGATTTGTTTTGTCAAATAAGGGATTTCCAACATTTCATGAATCCTCTTAACCTTTTGTAAGATATAGACTAGTTCTTAGGTTGGTCCTATCATTCCTAAGTTCTAGAAAATGTTGGGGTAGATTGCCAGCATACACCTGGTGCTCTTCAATATTTATCCTTGAGTCCTCACTTGTTTGGCCCAAGTATTCAATCCTATGCTTCCTCACGTCTTGAATTTCTTGGATTTGATTTGTCATGAACAAGGTAAATATGGGATCTATAAAATTAGATTTCTCATGAGTAGCCTTTGGGTGATAATGTTCAAAATGGGGGTCCTTGCATGATAAGGACTTAGGATCATCTTCTTATCTTGCAACATTTTGTAGGTTCAAAGTGTTCAGACATGTTTGTCCTTTTGGAGCATGAGATTTTATTTTTTGAGGAAATCTCATAGAAAGAGGCTTTTGGGTTTGTGATAGTGACCTTTCTAACTGAGTGATTTCTTTAGAGGTACCTAGATCCTTAGAGGGTTCATGTTGTTTTGAAAAATTTAAGGCATCTTTCATGTTTGAGAAACCTATGCTCCATTTCCTAGGGAAAGTATTGTTTTCTAGCTCTAGAATCTCTTAGAGGTTATGCTCTAGTCCTCCCATGCTTTCCTTATTAATCTCCCAAATGTCATCATTGTTCAAAAAATTGACCTGATAGATGGAACCGTTGAACTTAACATTCTCTTCAATATGGAAGGAAACATCTTGAGCTTCTTCTAGGCTTGTAGGTAATCAATCCTTGAGGGAAAATTGTAAAGTTCCTTCTAAAGAGTTAAGGTAATGTTGGAGAATAACGTTCTTTGGGAGAAAATTGGGCTGAAGTTTGCTAATGAGATTGTTGAACCTATCATTGAATTCCCTAACATCTTTGTCTATTTGTTTGCAAACTTCGAGGTATTGAGAGTAAAAGGAGGACATACTTTCTTTTATACATCATTTGTCCTTGAAATATCATTCAATATCTTCAGGGGTTTTGTTGCTTCCATTCGGGAGACCATTAATCTAGCCTCTAGCACTCCTGATGAGTGAGCTTGAAAAACTCCTCATGAAGGTGTCAGGGTGTTCTTCTCCTGACTGGTGAAATTCATATCCCTCATAAAACGTATTCCAATGTGATTTTCCATAAGATCCTAGTTCCCCCGAGAATTTAGGTATCTAGGAATCAACCCCTTTGAGGAGATCATGTAATCCTCCTTGGGTGTTAGTTAAGTCCAAATGGCCAAAATTTTTCTTATGAGACCATTTAGGAGGATCTACGGGGCCAATAGGAACTATAGGAGAAGAAATTGTGTAGTGACATCTGCTACGGGTCGTCATTTGTGGATTCGTCGGATATTTTACTTGAAACTATCAAAGGGATGAGGGGATCACCCTCAGTGGAGTCGCCAGGTAACCTTTGAAAAGTAAACGCTTTTGAGGAAAGGCTTACAAAAAAGTGTCATCTTTGAGGAGAATTGACTCAGTGTTCCTTGGAAACAGTGCCAAAATGTTATCGCGCAATTTGTACTTGTCCCAAAGAGAAAGGATAAGGGAAGGAAAATTGGCGTAACATGAGGTTATCCTAATACTATCACCTTAATAAGATACCCATTTCTATTTAGGGATGATAGCCCAGGGAGATGTTCCTAATGACCTGGGGGTTTGAGAAGGAAAAGGTTAAAGTGTCAATAAAAGGTATCCCCTCTCACAAGTCACACTAATCAGAAAGTCCCAATTTTTTAACCAATGAATCAATGGTGTGCTTAGACATACTTGCCCAGAACAAAGAAATAAGAAAAAATTATCTTTTGCAAGTACAATGTGATGTTAGTGCTTCATAAAACCTTGGACTTGTCAATAAAAGAAATAAGTTGATGCAAGATGAAGAAAACAGAATTTTATAACAGAAATGTATACAAGATAATAGCTTCACAATAAATTCCTTAAAAGAGCTTCACAGTGACCAAAAATAATAACCCAATAATAACAATGTACTAGCAGTTGTTAGAAGCTAATTAGGCAATGTAAAGATAAAATTTTCTAATTGCTTTTAAGTGATTTTACTGCTGTAATAAATGGTTGTATCTTACTTTTGTAACAACATCAAGAAGGTTAGTTGATTAGTCTAATCTAGGGTTAGGAAATGTTAGTAGGTTGCTTGAGGTAAAATATTCAAGGGTAGGTTTCATCAATCAATCAAATTTAAGGTCTAAATCAGTGTCTTTTAGGGCTAATGGAGTCACTTGCAGCAGAAACATTGAAGGAAAAAAATGATAATGTAAGAGCTAAGAACCAAGAAGGATGATGATTGAGGTGTTGGTAACCCAAGGCCTCAATTAACAAGCCTTAGAAGCAAAACACCTACTAGGAAGTAGGTAACCCTAGGCCCTAGTAGTTTTCCTTATTATTTAGCTCAAGCTTGAAACAATTATTGTCTTGATGAAGAAAATGACACTAGACTACTGCAATGGTAGGGCTCTAATACAATACTTCAAAGGTAGGGTTTTTAGCACAATCTAGTAGGTGAAAAATTGTTAAGACAAGGACAATAACATGTGCTTGTTCTCCTAGGGTTTTAAACTAGAAATTTCATAATATTGGAATAAATGCAAAGTAAATGTACCATAACCATTCAAAGAAAAGAAGGATTGCATAAATTCACTTACATCCAACAAGAATAATCTAGTAATAAGCCTAGTTGAAGATTTTCCACCAAGAAAAATGCCAAGAAACACTAAATTAAGCCTCCTCCAAGAAGTGCACCTAAAATTTTAGCCAATAAACCCTAAGTAGGGCGCAAATTTCAGGCCTCACTTGTGTGAGTGAAAGATGAAGGAAAAATACAAGGGAAAAAGCCCTTATTTATATAGTTACAATGACCTTTAATTACAAAATTAGGTCAAAAAAGGATGACATGGCCAGCTTACATGTAATATCCAGTTTTTTACATAAAATGACAAATTAAACACTCAATCAAGCAGGAAAGTTGGTGTCATTCCCTTCTAGGGTGACGTTGAAACTCCTAAGTGAAACATTGGCCTCCAGGAGCAAAACATTAGGCCTCCCAAGGCCTCTAGATCATGCCACATGTGCCACTTGGCACACAACTGCCTCCATCGTGTCCATCTAACTTTGGGTGATGTCAAGGGTCACAGAGGTGACGTCATGGAATTTCCAAGGCCAACATCATAGTGGGAGGGAAAGACCCCCCTAGGTCATATCCTTCCAGGTTGTCTCTGGTGGAACACCCTCCTCTCTCTCTAGTGCAAGCCTATGGTATGTGTTTTCTCCTGTCTGGGGTCTCAACATCCCTCTCGTGGGATTTTATCCCTATGGAGGTCTAAACTAATCATCTCCCCATGGTACCTATACATCATTCATGGTCCTACAACATCAAAAATTATGCCCTCCATGGGGTCATAAGTCACAGGGATCACAATAATGTCTATCACATCTAATAATCAAGTTATCTAAACATGTGCATAAAACCCCCCTTTCCCACACAAGTGCTCAAAGACATTATGTTATTCTACAAGCCAGGTTTGGAGAGGGTTTCAGGAGGTCCTATTGGGATAATTATCATTGGATGTGGGATGTTTCTAGGTGAAGGCCAATCCAGGTCACATGAGTGGATGAGGTGGTATGGGGATGTTTGAGCAATGGGTGCAGTGATGACAGGGAAATGTATGGCTTACCTGTGGGTGCCTCTGAAGAGGGTGAGTTTCATATTGTCATGGATGCAAGTGTTTCCAAGCCCATTCAATGCCTTTTTACATTTTTCTATGATTGTTTTTTCTTTCAAGAGAATAGTTGCAGGACACTACCCTGGCATGGTGACTAGTGGTGACAGTGTTACCCACAAGAATTTCATGGAGATGAGAAGGATGGCTCATGATGAGACCCCTTTTCTCTTAACTATGCCACCAAAAGCCACTACCCTAGCATGGTTACCAACTAAATGGTAGTGTCATACCGCTACATGCCCATGGACCTAATAGGGTGGCTCATGATGAGACCCCCTATCCTCCACTTAGGTATTGATTTTATTATTTTATGGATCCCTCCATTTCTTTTTGAGAATACTTTTATCACTTTCTCTGGGATCCCTAAGTGAAGAATCTGAAGTTTTTATTCTTTTGGATTTTATCTTTTTCCAGCTACTTTTACCCTCTGGGCCTTTATCCCCTTCTTCCCACAAGGCAAGGTACAACCCTTTGCTAGCTTGGAAAACCTAGTGCCTGAACCAATGATGGGGATGGATGAGATGGAAGATGATGGAAAGTGATAAGTATGGTGGGAATGAATGATGACCTTTCATGAACCCACCCAATGGAAAATCAATCCTAAGGGAATCAACTTGCTAGGGCATCCTATCATTTCCCCCAGGTGTGGACAAGTGGAAAGGCATAAAGTCCAAGCACATGCAATGAAGTAAAAAGAATTAAATTCACATATTCAAATGTTTTGAGAATCAAAGTGACACATACCATGATGCCCGGACTCATTACCTCATGGATCAATACCCACTATTATTGAAGGACCAAGGTTCATGGGATGGATGTTGTTGTTGCTGACAGGATGGAGGCACTGAAGAAGAAGGATGGGTCCTCCAGGGCTAGGCTCAAGTCAATATGGCTCTCGGTACTCCATGTCTAAGACTTGTGGGCCTCACAACATAATATCCTTAGTTATCCCTAGGCTAGGGGATAACAGAAAGAATACCAACAAGCCTGATCAATCCATCTCTTAAGAGGGATATTTTGTATAGACAAAAAATCATCTTCATCTTCACTTAAAATATCATCACTCCCAAAATGCTGAGAGGAGATAAGAGATCCCAAGAAATCCTTATGATTTCCTAGATAAAAGGAAATGAGATAATGGGTGGCCTCAGTTCTAGAGAAAAACTATTTTCCCACACTTAGAATACATTACTTCTTTATCTGCGAATCCTTGCCAAAAACCCCAAGATGAAGATACTTTTGTTTGGTAGTATGAGCCTCTGACTATCCTGGGCTTGCCACAACCTGGTGTCGATCAAAATTTGAGCATAATGGTGGTTGGAAATTTTCATTGAGAAAATCTAAATCCACAAAATGATACACATCACAAATCCAAAGGGATGAATGAAAGTCATAATGAGTATACAATGACAAGTCATCCTTAAATGGATGGAATAAATCTATGACCATATCATAATCTAGCTTCCAAATATATGGATCACCTTCTTGTGAAAATCAATCCTCCAAAGGAGAGATTTGTCTACTCTTCATCTAAAAGGTGCCCTCAATGTCGTAGATGGGATCTCCATAAAAAATGAAACAACACATGTCCCATCTATGCCTCCAAATATTTATAAAGGTGTCTATATTCTCATCAACCTCATCCAAGTGTTCCTTCATAGGATCATATGTATTATCGAAATCAACCATATCTTTGTCTTTATGTGCAGGAAGAATCGAGGCTAGGGTGAATTCAACTAGATATTCAATACAATGCATTCTATGGAATTCTTCTTCATCTGAGGGATCTTCATAATTGAGACTAATTGCTTCTTCAACTTCATGTGCAGGAGGAAAGCAAGACTAGACAACCTCACCTTCATCAAGTAGGAGAAATGATACCAATATCTCATTCGGGTTCTCAACATGTTGCAATTCATCGAAAACTTCTTTTTCTTGGTAGCTTTCATTATGAACATGTTTTTCAAGTGATTATTTTGTAGAGGGTGGGTGATCTTCATTTCCCATTTCACATTCTTTAACTATAGTCTCATCATCCACCAGAAAACCTTTCCTGTAAAAAGCGTCCTTGATTTCTTGGAAAGTATATTGTAAATTCTGAGTGGTTGGGCCCCAACACCTCAGAAATTGTTCAACAAGATTTGTGGAGGAAGGTATTCTTCTTTGGTTGCATGAATGTATCAGACACTTCTTTTGTCTCAAATCTAGAGACACTACAAAAAATTTCATTAGTATATCATCATGTAATACATTCTATGTCGAAGAATATTTCATATAATTCACAACATGGATGATTGCTAGGGTTGGATCACCATTAAACTTTAGACAATTATTGTTCCACTCTTGAGGGTAATGATTCAAATACCCAGGAATATTCTAGATATCAATGGAAGGGTACATCTTATGGAATGTCCATGGTAAATCCTGTGATTTTGTGGTTCCATTACTCAAAAAGGTACATCAATGGCATTTCCAGATTAGCTCAAGGCTCATGTAATATGGAAAGGGTATATTTCCTCAATGGATTCACCAAAAAGACTTTTATGAAGTTCATCAAAAGTCAAAGGGAATTTTGCTCAAATGGAGTCTCTAGGAAAGTTAGGGAAAAGCATTGGGATAACTTGTCAAAGTGTCGTTGGGACTCAAAAGAGGATTCAAAATCCTCCCCGGTAATGGCGCCAAAATTTTATAATCTATAGATTCGGAAAATCCCAACCCAATCCATGGAATTGTGATAACTATGGGGGTACCTACCCACAGTCACCTTAGATAGGCACTCCCCTCGCTTTAGTGATGATGAAATCACCACAAGGGGGGAATCTCGGTGACCCTAGGAGGATTAAGACAAAAAGTGAGATGATGATGAGTGACTACCCCTATAGGTCAATATTGGAGATGGATGAAGGCTTAGATAAGATTCTTGTGGAGGGATAATGGTTTCGAAGTGTTGAGTACCTTCCAAAAAATGTTATCCCTACCTGAATCAAGACAAATGATGATAAACCAAGCCTTAAATCAATGGGCAAGCAACAAGATAAGATCACTTTCCCATAACTACATCATATATCAAATTTACAATAATAAAGGATAAGCTATAACAACTGCACAATTAACCATCAATAATATCAAATAATTATTGTATGATCAAGCCCTAAACATGTCGATAATATTCCAATACTTAAACTCAAGTTTTGATGCAAAAATAGGGATGAAAAAATATGTTATCAAAAATATATTAGGGAATCCTTGTGGTTGTAGAAAAAAATTGCTACAGTAACAAGATCTAACCACAAAAATTGACAAGTAAACTGTAAAAAAGATAACCAATGATCGGTAGAATAATAATCTAGGTTCACAAGTAAATTTAAGTGGTAGATTAGAGAGAAATGAGTGAAAAGAGAGATTTTTGCAGCCCTAATGGTTGTAGGATTAAGTTATAATATCAAGAAGAATTAGTTGGCCAATCAAGATGCCTTGATAGCACAAGAAGTCCTTAAGCATGAAGAATAAGTTCCAACTTAGATAATCGCAAAATCTCAACTTTTCATGCATACCAATGCAATGATTTTATTTATCCAATGAAAGAAGATTAGTTCCTTATCAATTGGGTTATTTCTCCAATGAAATTCGATTCCCATGCTTCTTCCATCATTCCCTTAGTTACTGCGTAATTTCTAGTCGTCATGGGATAAGTTACTCACTTGTGGGTTGTGGCACTTGTGGGTTGTGGCACTTGGTTGTTGTGAACATGAAAGTGTCACTACACATTGAGCTAGGTGAAAATTTTAGATGGAAAGTGAAGGCAGGGGTAGGCTATTCCTAGGAGTTTTAGAATTATACTAATATTTAATATCAAAGTTGTCATCATCATGGATACATAGAGTTCATAAAAACATTGAGGTATTGGTGAAAAAAAAACATGAGATGTTGGCAAGGAATTTCTATCTCCATGATGAACACTGAGGAATTTCTAAAAAAAAATCGCACCGGGACGACATATTTCCAAGACCACATGATACTTAGGTGGTTTTTTTGGCACATGGTTTTTTGCCGATGGTTTTCTATTTCCGGTTAAGGAATTAGGGTTTTGGACTAATCCAGGTCATTGGGTTAGGGTTTTGGATGCCGCTGGCTCCTATATGTATATTGTATTGTAAACAATGTAACACAAAGTATGAATATAATATATGCTAGTTTTCCTGGTTTGGGTTTCCAGGTGAAAAATGTTTGTGTAATGTTTGTATTTTCCATTGTATCTTTTATGTTCTTTTCTGAATATCAGTTTGCAGTAGATATTGTACAAGGTTAGAATTTACAGTTTTCTCCCTTTATGGGTTTCCTTGTGAAAATCTGTCTCTATGTATATCTTATGTGTGACTGATGCTCATTAGTTTATTGTCCATATGTTGTATAATGTTGATGATCACTTGAAGAAAAATTAAAAATGTATTAATAGACTTAAAATGCTTTAAGTGCAATAACAACTGATTCACCCCCCCCCCCTCTCAGTTGTCTTAGTAATTTCAACATGACCCACTATTGAGTGTGATGAGCAGCATGGTCTAAGGTTGGGAGGTTCGTGGAAGGTTTTCACATAGTTGGTGGTCATCTATTAAAAGATAAGTACCAAATCTCTATGATTGTATGTTGTGTAATTGTATATGTGTTATAATTGACGAGTAACGCATGGATAGATAATATATGTTGTATGTGTAGGCTCACTATCATTTTAGCATTAATCTGTGTGTTATTAGAATATGTTGTATGTATGTTTTAACGTTATTTCCACATGAATAGTGGCATCAACAGAATGTTATAGATGTTAATTTGCATTAAATAAGATATGCATATAAATGTACAAAAATTGGTATCAGAGCTAGAAGAAAAGATAAAGTAGTTGTTTGGGTAGCGTTACCCAAAAGAGGTTGATGGTCAGGGATGTTACAGATTGGTATCAGAGCTAAGAGAAACATCCAATAAGTGGCGTAGCCCGACCTGATGGCGGTTGGGGACATCACAGGTCCCCCTTTTCTTATAAAGAAGCATTTCATTTCTTTCTCTGGGATCCCTAGGTGAAGCATCTAGAAGGTCTATATTTAGGATTTTATCTTCTTAGCCAATCGAAATCCCCTTGGGCCTTCATCCCCTTCTTCCAATGAAATGAGGTACATGCCCTTCTTGGTTCACTAAAGTCAAAGGGCCTAGAAGAATACAACATGATGGGAGTGTAATGAGCATAAGGTGGTAAGTATGGTTGGAAATGGTATGATAACCCCTCAAGGGACCCCAGTCATAAACCTTCCCCAAAGGTTGGCCACTTACTAGGAAATATATGACACTCACCAAGGTGAAACAAGGTCAAAAGAATAATGTCCAAGCAGGCATTCTATAATCAAAATTAGCTTAAATACAACATGTTTAAATGCTTCAAGTATCAGGGTGATTAACTACCACAATACCTGACTTGTATTGCATGAAGAAAGACCCATATGCCTTCTATAAGTTAGTGGGTGTGGTGGATGTAAAGATGATGGATCATAATGTGGTGATAGAGTGGGCTTCCATATGTGAAATTGGACACTGTTGATCATGTGGTCTCTCGAAATTCCATATCTGCAACCTGAGGGCCTCAAGACATGATCTCCTTAGTTATCCCACAAAATGTGGGTAACTGGAGGAACAATGAAGAAACTAAGGCGGGGATGATGCAAGGGAGACATATATGTTGACTATGATGTAGAGGTATATATAGAGTGGAGTGGATCCATCAATATTTTTTCCTAATAAAATGGTTTGTCTACTAAACATACATACTAGGTACAATAAATTGAATTGGATTACACTCAACACTTGATAACTTCAAAACAAATATGAATTTACAATAATTATCTACTTAATGAATTATTTCGATTATATTGAGAATGAAATGATATACAAAACAAAATATATAAAAGACATAAAAGTACAGTCAAATCCAACTTTATTAATGAACAACATAGTAGAATATTGTAGAACACAAACTAGCTAGAATGGTAGTAGCTTATCTCTGAAGAGTAAGAGATGTAGGCTACACTCATTTGCAAAAAGATTATTACAAAGAGGTTGAAAAGGTACTTTTATCATGAATCCTAAAAAATAAATAGGAAAAAATCGTAAACATCAAAACCCTAACCCTAGAAGATAAAATGCCAAAAGTATTGTGGGCCACAAGGTGGTTAGTTGATACATCAACTTCCCAGGGGTGCAAATTTTCATACAATCTCCATTTGGGGTGCACAAGAGCCTATTGGAAATATATTTCCAAGGATTACAACACTTTTTTGGGGCTAGGGAATACCATGGGAACTCCCCCCAGCGAATTCCCAAAGAACATTGTTTAGGGCTTCAAAATGACTCCAAAAGTTTGGGACCTGAAAAACCGTAGAAAAAGTGCCAAGAACCGTTGAGGAATTGGAACATGTGGGAAGCCACTAATATCCACCTAGATCATTCCTCTCCCCTTAGGAAGAAATGGTCTCAATCACGTCAAGTTCCCTCATGAGATGCGAAACTTCTGTTGAATTTGGCTCACATTGAGCCACTTTCCTTGGTAAAGAAACTACCCTACTTTGATGACCCAATAGAGTTGTATGTTCTGTTGGAGGGTGCCTTTCATCTATGTATCAATGATTTGATCAAATATATACTATTCAAGGTAGTGAGGATTCATATATTTAGGGAATAAGTGCTACACTACCTCCAAGGTGTGTAGTAGAGGTGGGAAATATGGGTGAAGAAGCTCCACATCAAAGACTGGATGCAGGCCAAGGAATGGGGGAATACTCAATTCAAAATAATTCTCACCAATAATATTGATGATGGTGTGAGTCCCATATCAAAGTGGGAGAATATTGCAATGGGGTCCTACAAGGCATTCTTTATGCAAATGTAACCAAACCTTATCGTCAACCAAAAACTTGTGTGAAACTTGGTGTTGGTCATGTCATTGCGTGTACTTGGCATTGAATTTCTGCAAGATGTCATGGAATTATTGGAATATTTAGTGAATCCTTTCAACAATTATGGCTTCCTTATCAGCCTCAATTTTAGTATGGGTAGATTATTCATGTATGGATGCAATTGGAAAAGTTGCGTCAATTGGAAACCCAATCACACCTTAAAATGGTTGTGGCCAATAGAGATATGAATAGCTTGATTGTAGCTATGATGAAAATAAGGAAGACTCTCATCCCATGTGCAAGGATGTTTCGAGTTGTACATTCTCGAGATATGCACAATCATCTTGTTGGCTACCTTCATTTTTCCATCAATTTGAGGGTGGAAGGAAATTGATTCAGTGAGTTTGGTGTCCATAAATTACCACAAACTGGACCATAATGTACTCAATAATATGCTATCATGATATGAAATAATATCTTGTGGTATCCTGAAATTAAACCAAACACGCTTGTAGAATAGATTAGAAGTGGCATTCATGGTGATACTCCTCATGGAGGGTGTCAAAACTAAGATATTAGAGAATCAATTAATGAACATGAAGACATAGTCATTATCATGCTTGCATGAAGGTCAATCAGACATGTAATCGATGGATATGGACTCCCAAGTCCTATAAAGAGTATGCAGAGGGGTGTATAGCCCCTATTTCTCAATGGTTGGTTTGGCGATGGTGCAGGAAGTTCAAGATCGTATATACTTGCTAATATCTCATCGAAGTTTCGACCAATAAAAATACTTTCGTGGGACTACCACCATTTTTTCCATGCCAAAGTGTCTTTCCACTCGACCGTAATGATCTTCCCAAATCATCTTCACATGCTCCCTTGAAGGAACACATATATGTCCTAGATGGCATAGATTTCCATCCTGGATATGGAATTCTGCAACTAAGGTTTCTGCACCTAGTGTTCGATACTCGAAAGTGAATTCAATATCACTATCATATAACTTGGACCACTTTGAGGTCTCATGCCCACAAGAGTTAAGCACCATGGTTAGTGCTACAACTAGAAGTCGACTGAGACAGTCGTAAACTTGATTGGTGTTTCCATTCTTGTACTTGGTGTTTAACTTGAATTGTTGCAAGTATGTGAATGACTTTTGGTGATGGTATTTCTATAACTTCCCTTGCATATGCATGAACTGTAGAGTCTTGTGATCAATGTGGATGATTGTTTCCTTTCCCATAATGTAATGATTCCACTGTTAGCATGCTTGCATAATGGAATACATCTCCTTGTCATAGGTGGGATACCTACGAACAACATCATATAATATTTCACTATGATAGGAAATCTGATGTCCCTATTGAGTGATGATGGCACCGATAACATAGTTTTAGGAATTCGTCTCGATCTCGAATGACCATTGTAGATATAGCAATCTGAGGACATGTGTGGAATAGAGGAAATGTTTTAGATCCTAGAATGCTTTCTATTGTGATTCAGACCAAGAAAAATTGGCTTTCGCCCCCTCCCGCCCCCCTTGGTCACTTAACTTAAGGGCCAAGATATATGAGATAACCCTAACATGAACTTTTGTTAGAAGTTGGCGAGGCCCAGGAAGCTGTGGAGCTTTGTCAAAGTCATCAGGGCTGGCCAATCGCGAATGACTTAGATCTTTGTTGGGTCCACATGCATCCCATGTTCATCCACAATGTATCCTAAGTATTGGATTCTCTACATGGTGAATGAGCATTTCTTAGGATGACTGAGTTGACTCTCAAAATCGTCAAAGAGTCACCTACCTACAAAGAATTGCAAGGCATACACATTTTAATATATATATATATATATATATATACACTAAATAAACTATAAGTGGGGACCCCCTATAGTGTCATTCAAATAAATAACCTAGAAGAGCCCCTTTGAAGGAAAAGTCACTTAAATTATTTTTTGTTGATGGTTGTATTTGATGCTTACGGATCACTTGCATGATGATTATTTTGGTATCATCTTGGTTTTAGTTCTCAGTTCTAATAAGTGATAACAATAGTTGTTTCAAATGGTAATCAAAACTCCTATTTGGGCATCGATTTTTTTCGATTATAAGTACAAGCGTTGGGAAAAATCATCTTCAAAAGAAGTGTTTCATGGCTATTGTTTCAAATGATAAAAGGGTTCTCATTTTTTATCAACGCATCGGCATGATATTCACCTATTAGTTGATGAGTTTTAGACATATAAGAAAAGGTGTGACCTACATACATATGCACATATCACATCACTTATATATATATATATATATATTACACAGGTTTGGAAGATTGGTTGTTGTCATTGATGTCAACCCTAGTCATGGGTTTTGGACCGCAAGATTGATGAAGGTATTTGGACATGAAGGAAAATGCACATGTAAATACAAGACCCATGGATGGATAGTATACATCATGTTGTTTCTGGTGGAATTTCGCACGTCACATGGATCTTCATGGTTGAGGAGAAATGAATTTTTGAAGATGACAAAGTGAATTGAAGAAGGAAGTACATGTAGGCCCTGAAGATAATCAAAGAAAAGAATTAGAAAATAAGAAAGTGTTAGGTCGGCCCTAATGTTAAAAGGAAGTGACATAAATGGTATAAATAAATATCATTATACATTCATTTGATACACAATTCAAATTTCATAGGAAATCAAAAGTAAAGAAGGTTGGATTTCAAGGGAGGATGAAGTCTTTTGGTGATGTGTTCTAAGGTATGTTATTTTCAGGTCATCTTACCATTTTCGCTATAATTTTTTTTTCTAGAACGATTCAGATGGTGAAATTGCTATGGTATTGAGAAGACATATCAAGGTACCTGTGGTAAAAGTTTCATCTCTTTATTTGCTATAATTATGGAGATACACTTTGTGGAAGATAGGGTTTTTGACCAGTCCTGAAGCTAGTCAATAAACAGGTGTTCCGAGTAAAATAGTCATAACTTCTTCATCAAGAATCCAAATGAAGTGGGAAAAATTTAATTGAAAAAAGTACAAACTTTGGTTTCTTGTATGCGAGTTTCAGAATATGATGTTAAATATTGAGCACGGCGCATTCTATACAAGTTTGGTCTCCTAAATAAACTAGAATTGAAAAAGGTCTACCATTCTCTCTATAGCTTCTTTTTGGGAAGAATTCAAGGAGTGAAACTTGGAGAAGTTTCAGAGAATAAATTGAGTAAAATTATATACAGGATCAGAGTATTCCAATAATTGAATAATTGCATAAATTGAAGAAGTCTCAAGAAGCATTATCAGGTTCTATGTGATGGTTGGTTGATGGTGATGATTTAATGTGAAGTTGTATTATCTCTCATATATTCTTGGGTGGAAGGAAGGGGAAAGGATGGAGAGTTCAAATATCTCTTGATATTGGAGGATTGTATCTTCCTCTTGGAGTTTTATCCCTCCCTTTACATTTGGAAGTTGTAGCTACCTTTGGAAGTC
>ML780307.1:235500-263550 GCA_009831015.1 Picea engelmannii
TATTTCTCATATATTGTGCATGGTGTATTGTGGTGTATTGGTGTAACTCTTATACTATTATTCATTTCTCATTGGATATAATTGAATGGTTTAAGTATAAGTTGAAAAAGGTTTTAAATTGTACTTGATACTGATTCACCCCCTCTCAATATTAACAATTGGTATTAGAGTAGGTTACTTTCAGTACAGTTTAACCACTGGAAGGAAGATCCTATGCAGAAATGGAAGACAACATTCCAAATGGGATTCCACCATTTGATGGAAGCAATTTTGAATACTGGAGTAATAGAATGGAAACTTACTTGAAATCTCTTGGGGCATATGTTTGGTTCTCAATTTCTTTATGATACAATGCTTTGAAGAAACCAAAGACTGGAGCTCAGAAGGAAGAAAAAAGGAACAACATATTGGCAATAGATACCATCCTGGATGGATTGATAGATTCAATAAAATCCAAGGTGGGATCATGTGCATCAGCAAAAGAGCTTTGGGACAAGCTACAAGACCTTTATGTAAGGGAAGAAGCAGCAGAAGAAGAAGAAGTTGAATCAAATTACAACATCTCAGATTTCAAAGAAGAAAATAGAGGTTAGTTCTTTTTCTTTAATTGTGAAGGAGTAGGACATGTTGAATTTGAATGTCCTCATCCAATGATTGAAATAAATTTCACTAAAGAAGAAAATTCCAATGAAGAAGAAAAAAATCATGAAGCAGAAATGATTCAACAAGAAGATGAAAATCTTAAAAAATTGAAGCATGTTGAGATTGAAAATAGCAAGCTCAAAGACACGCGTAGAAAACTAAGAAGTGAATTGGGTAGTTATGAAAAGACAATTGTAAGCTTGAAGAAACAATTAGAAGACTTTGAGAAATTAAGAAAAGGAACCATTTCCTTGAAAACTCTACTCGAACAAGCAAGAAGAATAGGAGAAGTGAAGAAGGTCCAAATGATGAAGAAAGAAGAAGATTGTGAGAAACTTGAACAAGAAGTTGTCTCATTGAGGAAGAGCTTAAGAAAATATCAAGTGCCAAAATACTTAACACATATTGTATGGATGGGTGAAACTTCATACAGAGAAGATGCAAATACCAACAAGAAGGTTGAAGAAAGAGCTACACAGATAGTTGATGAGAAGTGGACCAGGATACCAGAAAGAAGGAATGATTACAAAAGAGATGAATATCCAAGAAGACCTCCTACCTTCAGGAATCAAAGAAGCTTCAATCAGTATAAAGGAAACTACAAAAGAGTAGATCATGAACCCATATGGACTACATCACAAAGAAGGCCACTTACTCCAAGGTATCAAAATTTCTTTCTTGGTCATTTTTATACTTGCAAAAATTTTGGACATAAGGCAATTAATTGTAGAATCAATGAAAGGAAAAAATATGCAAGAAACATGAATGGTGTAAATAGAAGATATGGAAATAATAGTGGATTTGTCAAAAAAAATTATGATTCATTTTCCCCATTGATGGACAAAAATATTGTATGCTACAAATGTAATTATCTTGGACACAAAGCAGGAGATTGCAGATATATGAATGAATATGTCTCTATGCCAACCACAGTATGGAGAAGGAAAGATTCCAAACAATGAAGATTGTCGAATAGTATTAACCACTGAAGAATGTAAAGAAGAAGATGAATGGTACATAGACAGTGGATGTTCTTCACACGTGACCGAGGATCAAGACAAATTCATCATCTTGAAGAGAAAGGGTGGCAATGTTGCATTTGGATATGACTCATCTGCCAAAATACTTGGAGAAGGTGTAGTAGAACAAGAAAAAATATAAAAGAAAAGAATGTCCTATTGGTTGAATACTTGAAGCATAATCTACTTAGTGTTAGTAAAATGTGTGATCAAGGATACACTCTTACGTTTGACTCCCAAAAATGTAAAATTAGAGAAAATAACTTAGGAAGATTGGTTGCAACTGCAACAAGAAGACTGAACAACATATACATCCTAGACATGAAGAAAAGAGAGAAGACAAAAGCCACACAAAATGATTATAAGGAAGAAAAAGTCCCAAGGACCAAAAATAAGGATGAAGTATTATTGAGTGCTACATGTTCAGGGGGAGTAGCCCCAAAGAAGAAGGTTACCTTTTGCCATTAAACTCAGGGGGAGAAGCCCAACCCTTTGCCATTTAAGTCAAAGGGGGAGATAAATTGGGATCATGATGATAGGGGGAGCATGAGTGTTTCCATCAATGACAAAGGGGGAGATTGTTGGAAGATTGGTTGTTGTCATTGATGTCAACCCTAGTCATGGGTTTTGGCCCGCAAGATTGATAAAGGTATTTGGACATGAAGGAAAATGCACATGTAGATACAAGACCCATGGATGGATAGTATACATCATGTTGTTTTTGGTGGTATGTGGCATGTCACGTGGATCCTCATGGTTGAGGAGAAATCAATTTTTGAAGATGACAAAGTGAATTGAAGAAAGAAGTACATGTAGGCCCTATAGATAATTAAAGAAAATAATTACAAAATAAGAAAGTGTCAAGTCAACCATAATGTTAAAAGGAAGTGACATAAATGGTATAAATAAATATCATTATACATTCATTTTATACACAAGTCGAATTTCATAAGAAATCAGAAGTAAAGAAGGGCGAATTTCAAGGGAGGATGAAGTTTTTTGGTGATGTGTTCTAAGGTATGTTATTTTCAGTTCATCTTACCGTTTTTGCTATAAATTTTTTTATAGAACGATTCAGAAGGTGAAATTTCTATGGTATTGAGAATACATATCACGGTACCTGTGGTAAAATTTTCAACTCTAGATTCTCTATAATTATGGAGATAAACTCTGTGGAAGATAGGGTTTTTGATCAGTCCTGAAGCTAGTCAATAAACAGGTGTTCCAAGTAAAACGGTCATAAATTATTCATAGAGAATCCAAATGAAGTAGGACAAATTGAATTGGAAATAGTACAGACTTTAGTTTCTTGTGTGTGATTTTTAGAATCTGATGTTAAATATTGAGCGCGGGGCATTCTATACAAGTTCGGTCTCCTGAATCAACCAGAATTGAACAAGGTCTACCATTCTCTCTATAACTTCTTTTTGGGGAGAATTCAAGGAGTGAAACTTGGATAAGTTTCAAAGACTAAATTGAGTAATATTATCTACAGGATCAGATTATTCCAAGAATTGAATAATTACATAAATTGAAGAAGTCTCAGGAAACATTATCAGGTTCTATGTGATAGTTGGTTGATGGTGATGATTTAATGTGAAGTTTTATTATCTCTCGTATATTTTTGGGTGGAAGGAAGGGTCAAGGATGGAGAGTTCAACTCTCTCTTGATATTGGAGGATTGTATCTTCCTCTTGGAGGTTTATCCCTCCCTTTACATTTGGAAGTTGTAGCTACCTTTGGAAGTTATTACTTCCCTTGAACAATATCTATTGCTTATTTCTCATATATTGTGCATGGTGTATTGTGGTGTATTGGTGTAACTCTTATACTATTGTTCATTTCTCATTGGATATAATTGAATGGTTTAAGTATAAGTTGAAAAAGGTTTTAAATTGTACTTGATATTGATTCACCCCCCTCTTAGTATCAACAATATGCATATGGTCTGATACATATTAGATAAGTTACAAGGATATGGTAATGTCAACTTTGTTGTTGCAATTATGGTAACTTAAAGATTTGTGTTTGGAAAATTTTTGTAAGTTTTAAAGAATATGGGATATTATCGACAATGCACACATATTATGTATTGTATTTGTATAATCCAACATGTATATCTTATAAGCATTGCATTGTATGGCCGACGATATCAATTATAGTTGTTAAGTATTGGAAGTTCATATGTTAGTTGATGTTAAAATTTCTAATACATGTGGGACATCCTGTATGCATATACCATATGTTGGAAATTGTTATTTTGTCGATGGTGGTTAATGTGGTAGGTGGTTGTGTTGGTAACATGTGATCCTGAATGAGTTGGCGCTTATTTGGAAGCTGTTGTTTGCTCGAGGTTTTGACGTGGCTTGTCTTGGGTTTAGCAAGTGATTAATGTTGGTCAACACCCTAGTTACTTCTTGAAATAAAACATCCCGCAACCTTATGCATACCCTTGTTAAAATAAATGAATGGTTTACCCACATGCATAATACGATCCGGCCAAGCCTGAAGTAAAAAAAATTTGGGTCAAATCCCTTCCCATATCGACATTTTGTTATTCATTAGCAACCATAATCCTATAAAACCTTGGTCGAATTGACTATGGTCATTGTTTGGGTCACATGCTAAAGATCAAAAACAAAGAAATAAAAAGAGGCAGCACTACCTCTACGTATTATGAATGAATTTGTGACAAATGCCACACCAGAGTCTGAAATCATTTATAAGTGACCCAATGGGCCTAGCAAAGTTAATGGTTGTGCTTTGGTAGCAATGAAATTTTGAAACCCCTGTCACTTCATTGTCAGCTATTTGTGACACCTTTGTCGGATTCGATTATGTGACCTTTGGCCATAACAAGGGAATGAAACCATGATATTGATTGAGTATTTTCAATGCATACATATGTTTGTCATCTCCTTGCAAATAAAATGCTCTATCCGGTTTGGGGCCTGATTGAACAACATTGTTACGATTTGATCATTCGAGCATTGGTTAATAAGTAATGAAATTGATCATTTAGAGTATAGATAAAAGAAATGTTTGGATGACTCTGTTGATATTTCGAGCATTTTTTACATGAAGTTTCACATTTGATGGTTGGAAATAATATGTAATCTTTTGATTAAAGACGGAAATTGGTGTTCAATAGCGACTAATACATGGATTTTGATCATTTGTAAAAAAGAATAATGCTTGGAATGTGACAATGAATCGTTTTTAGAACAATTTGAGCGATGACATAATTGTTATGTGACATTTTGCAACTGTGTTTTCAAAGTGGGTAATTTATGGAATGAGAGATATATCGATTTTATTTGTTGAACATTATGGTTGTATGATGACTATAATTCTTCTAGTTGGAATTATAAGATTTGAATGATCATGGAAATAATTGTAATGTAAGAATGTCCATTTTATTTTCCCATCATACTTAACATTTTTCGTTCATTACAATCCATGTCCATCAAAATGAATACCTTCTTCATTCCCATGCTTAAATTATAATTGTAAGAAATGTTTCATGGTAGAATTATATAAGTTGAAAAGGGAGTGTTTAGTTTGTTTGATCTATGCTCTATTTCATATCCAAAAAAGTTGATGATAATGATTTGATGGAACTAGTCATGGTAAATGAACAGTCCATATTGCACTTCTCGGTCATACTTACCATTTTTTGTTCATTACAAACATGATCATGAAATCCCAAGAGCCCTGTAAATACTTGTTTTTCATAATTACTAGTTCTGGAATGTGGGATGCATATTGATTGCATGCACATGTATTGTTATGTATAGAGCCAGGTCTAAACTATTATTTTGCAAAATTTCAGATGATGGATTATTCGTGCTCTGGTTCTAATATTTGTGAATGTGTGTTAGAATGAGATTTTTCAGCAGAGGAATTCATAGCAGGAGGAACAATAATAGAGGCATAGTATTGGGTCCTTAGCAAAGGGGAAACAAAAGATTAAGGTTCTCTCTACACTTTGATGCAGATTTATAAGAGTTTAATCAATTTTTACAAACATGGTTCCTCAACTTGTTTGTCCAACAAGCTTATAGACCTCCACCTATTCCCAAGAACCCATGCCCAAATATTGGCATACCAGTTCCAAATAATAATTCCAATCATTTAGTTTTGCCAGAACGAGATGGTTGGCAAGATATTGTGCACCCTCCCCCCAGACACTCACAAGGATGGGTAAATATCGATAACCTACAACAACCTTCTTTTCATGTTTGGACCACTAGTTCACTTCCACCACCACCTTTGTCACATCATAATTTGCAGCCTCACATGCCCCTCATAAAGCCAAATTCACTGAGCTCAAAGGAAACCCTGAGGAAGAGAAAGCAACATCATTCAGATCAAAATCATCACAAGAATCTTCTCATTCAGTCACTTCCCATATGCAATAGAATGATAAAAAATTTGCTAAGGCAGATTCATCAATTGTGAAAAATGAAAGGGTTGAGAGTAGTCATAGCAAGAGAGGAGAAAGCTCTCACAATAAATATGGTTTCTCATGATCAGTTTGATTAATTTATTTGGAACTTATATGTGGACTTGTTTGCACTCTATTTTTGGACAACTCATGTTTATTTTGACAACTCATATTTGATAGTATTGTTTTGAACAGCCTTATACTTTATATGCTTCATGTTTGGACAAATTTATGAAATGGATAGATTTTGATAAATTGCATGATTTCCACATGCAGTGAAAAAGGGTCTCTTATGATTATTTCATAGTATGCATGATAATGGCATGGATTGTATGTTGTGTAAAGTTTGATATGCCATGCATTCAAGGTGGAAGATACAAGGATGAAATGGTTTATTAATTCATTAAAGAGAAATAGGGAGTCCCCACTTTTTAGTTTTATTTAATACCCTTATCAAATTATTATTATTATTATTATTATTATTATTTTACTTGACAACTCTCCTATTAACCAACTAATTGTTAGTTAATAAATTAACTAGAAGTGGTTGAGTGATTCAACTACCCTGGAGATATTAAAGGAGGTGAGATGGAAAAAAGGGGGAGACAATTGCTCTGACAAGGTTTGATCTTGCTTCCAAGTGAGATTTCATTACTACTTCATTCATCTCTGATTTCAAAGCTAAGACACTT
The DNA here is from genome assembly GCA_009831015.1 of Picea engelmannii. Lineage (NCBI taxonomy): Eukaryota > Viridiplantae > Streptophyta > Pinopsida > Pinales > Pinaceae > Picea > Picea engelmannii. The sequence goes on from ML780307.1 coordinate 242,301, forward strand.
TGTGATAGCAGGGTTTGTTGAAGGTGATGAAAAGCTGGGACCAAGGAGCATTGAATTATGATATGCTTCCAGGTTGATTGTCTGTTTGATAGTCTGTGGATTTCTTTTGGTTTCTAGATTAATTTCTCAGTGCTAAATAGGATATTTGTGTAGAGTCATAACAGAGTGCAAGTTGTGGTTGTTAGATTATCTTTACATCATTGTTGTTCTGATTTGAAGGCACCAGTCATCTATGTGTGTGTTACCCTAGTCTTCTAAATTTTCATCTGGTCCATACTTTGAAAGTATGTGAAGTGTATTGGTTGTTACATAATGAATGAAGAAAATCATTGATGGTTTTGAAACTCTCTTGGTCTTTCTTATTTCTATCAGATTATGTGATTTTGCTTCTTGTTTGAATTATTATTAAAAAAAAAAAATCAGACTTCTTTATTTCAATTTGCATTTGATAAATGATAATAAAAAAAAACAACGGTTGGTCTTTAAGTTTAATATCTTGAAGGTTAATTGAACTTGAAATAATGCTATAAATTAGGGTGATAATCCCACCTATCTTGTCTTAGCCAAACAAGATTCGGAAAAATGTTGTGAGGAGGGCGTTCATCTCTTTTACTCAACATGCTGCAAGATATCATCCATCATCCTCATGAACGTCGCTAGATCATTAGTCAAGCCAAAATGCATAACCAACCAATCAAACATGAATTCTTTAGATTTGAAGGTCATATTCCATATATTAGTTTATTCTATCAAAACATAGTGATAGCCCAACTTCAGATCGATCTTGTTGAAGAAATTGACACCCTTGAGTCAATCAAGAAGACCGTCAATCTGGGGGATTAGGTACCAGTTTTTTACAGTGATTTTATTTAGGGCTCTATAATCAATACAAAAACACCACATTCCATCCTTCTTCTGCACCAACACAATTGGGCTCCCACAAGGTGAGGAGTGTGGTTGAATGTGGCCCTTGCGGATGAGCTCATGAATTTGACACTTTATTTCCTCATTCTCTGAAAGGGGACATTTATATATTGGAACATTGGGAAAGGGAGCATCAGGTATCCATTCAATGGGATGTTTGACCTGATAGATCATAGGCACCCCTATAGGTGAAGAGAAGAGGTCTATATATTCCTCTATAAGCTTGTCCACCTATTTCTATTGTGTAGAGAGACCCTCTGTTGAATTTGTGGTGGTCACAATGATATTTTGTTCCCCTTTTGACCTAACTATGAAGAGGAAAAACTTCACAGTGACGACACCACACTCCTCGGAGCACGTCCACTCTCACAGGATCTTCTTCTCCTCGGCTCGAAGAACTCTAAAGTCCTTCTATTTCCCTATCGAGAAATCCGCACCCACAGATTCTCTTCTGCGCGAATTCTCTTTGTTCACTTATCGGGAAATCGGAACTCGCAGTTTTGCAAGTTCTCGGTTGATCGCTGGGTTCTCAAATCCCTGAGACCCGATATGTCAGTCAACGCTGACTTCCTCTTTCTTCTATCGGGACTTTGGCTCTATCGCGACTTCACTACTCGCGATACCAAGCCCTCGGTTTTCCAACTCCCGATATCCGATGCGCCGAAATGCCGATATGATCCTATCATGCTTTCTCTACTAACCACCTCGCGTCCTCGTGACGAGTACCCAATACTTGGGCTCTTGTCCTACGAACTTATGAGTTCGCGAGATCTCTCGATCTCTGACACCTGTCTTCCACTATCTCCAGTTGTGGCCCACATGACTCTCCCGTCAGGATATCGCATTTCGCGACTTCACTGTTTCTGTTGCCAAAATCACGGGCTTCAACCTACGAAAACCCAATACACGATATTACGTGTAGATCCGACGGTCCCTATGACTTAGGATCGACAACTTTGTCCCTCTTGAGCTTTGAACCTCTTTCCACTACACCGTAATCTCCTCGCACCTCCTTGAGATCCAACAGCCCTTGGAACTTTGCGAAATCTCCTTAGAGGATTTCGACCGTCCATTCTTCCTTATACGATTCCACAAAATGAAGAAAATGTCTCCCACGGGAATCGTTCGCTCGCTCTTCTGAACTGCAACGCTTCTCTCCGACTTTCTATGGCAGCTTCCCTGCACTTACCCTTTGGTGAATTCAAAGGCCTATTCCTCCTGAGTTTGTTCTTGACTTCTCAAGTCCTTTAGAAAACTTCTTGCGTTCACTCCTTGTGGAAAATCTTCAACAACGCCTAAGTGTTGAAGTCACTCGACTCTGCAAACACTTCAAGTGTTCAGCCTTCTCCGACTTTGCACACACCTGCAGCAACAGTCTTTCGAGGTTCTGCTCAGAATTGCACTCTGAGGCTTCTCTTTGGCCTGTGCACTCCTTGCACGGCACTGTGCCCAACTGCACCTTCGAGGAAATGAGAACAAAAGTCTTTCTCTAATTGAACCCTGCAGTCACACACGCCTTACGAACAAATTCAACTGCACTCCTTGTAGGAATCCTCTGGCTCAATTAGAGAAACAATTGAAACTCATTCACTCTTTCTCTCAAACTTCAATCTAACCATGAAATCACATACATAGCATAATAAAGCAAGTGTATGACAGGAAGCAAACATTCACGAGCATAACATCAACACACAGAGAAACAACACAACCATGAATTTGAATCAAAGCTTCTTTTATTAATTCAAATGACTATACATGGGTGGTTTTTCACACAGTTCTCTGCTTGCTCTTGCTCTTCCTGAATGCTTGATAATATAATGATACAATGAGGGTGTCTATATCCATTTTCCCTCCCAGACTCTAATGCTATCAAATCTAGAATTAAAATCCTATCTACCAGCATTAACTAAATTAAATGTCGTCTATCTACTAAAGGACGAGAGCTATCCGCTCAAGGTCCATTACAATATACAAAGTCTACCTTCATAAATGGCTTCATTAAAGACTTTCGCAACAATCCCAAGTGTTCACAAAAAGTTGTGCTGGCTTGTCCAGCTGTCCTCTGCTTCCGCGCTGGTCGCTTGATGAGTTGGCGATGCTCCTGCATCATACTCCTCGGCTTGAAAACTTTCATGGGATCTTGTCCATGAGCTCCTGCACAGTCTGTCCATGCTTCTGTATCACTGCTTCAGTCTCCCAGCTGGCATCTTCCACTGGATGATTCTTCCACTTGACCAAATACTCGAAGTATTCCTTCCTTCTGGTCTTCTTACCTACTCGCTTGTCCAGTATGCATTCCATTTGTGGCTTCTCTGCTATCGACATCTGCTTCGTCCCCTGGATCACTGGTTGCTCAGTTGCAGTCTCTACTTTTCCATCCTTGTATGGGTATAAATCTGTGATATTGAATATCGAAGATATCCTGATTTCATCCAACAACTCAATCTCATAAGCATTCTCCCCGAATTTTCTCAAGACCTTGCATGGTCCAATTTTCTTCATTTTCAATTTATTGTATGTTCCCCTCGGGAAAATTTCCTTCCTCAAATGTGCCAGAACTAGATCACCAAATTCAAATTGAATTTTCCTCCGATGTTTATCTGCTCTGCGCTTATACTCCTGATTTGAGTCTATTAGTCGTTGCTTCACCCTGCTGTGAAGTTCCTTCATCGCTTCAACAAATTCTTCTGCATGAGCACTGCTAGTCGCAGTCTGATCTGAATCTCGCAATTCAGAAACTCCTCTCGGTTGCATTCCATATACAACCTGAAATGGACTTTTCCCTATGCTCCGATTCACTGAGTCATTGTATGCGAACTCTGCTTGGGGTAATATATTATCCCAACTGCTATGGTGCTCCGCCACTAAGCTCCTCGGCAAGTCCCCCAGACTTCTGTTAACCACTTATGTCTGTCTGTTTATCTGTGTATGATAAGAATAACTAAACGCCAAGTTAGTTCCTAGCTTCTTCCATAAGGTCCTCCAAAAATGCCCTATGAATTTCGTGTCTCTGTCCGAAACTATACTTTTCAACAATCCATGAACTCGAATGACCTCCTTGAAAAACAAATTGGCGATGTGGGTCGCATCGCTGGTTTTCTGGCATGGAATGAAGTGTGACATCTTAGAAAACTTGTCCATTACCACAAATATGGAATCAACACCTCTTTGTGTCCTTGACAAACCCAATACAAAATCCATGCTAATCACCTCCCATGGCCTCTCTGGTATTGGAAATGGCTGATAAAAACCCGCATTCTACTTTCTTCCCTTCGAATGCTAGAAAAATCTACATCTTTCAACAAATCGGTTGACCTCTGCTCGCATCCCTGGCCAAAAATATGATTCACTCAGCTTCGTGAACGTTTTTTCATGCTCGAATTGTCCTGCTAATCCATCGATGTGCTTCTCTTTCAACAGGTTCTCCCTCATGGAGCAATTTGGAATACACAGTTGATTGCCTTTGAACAGCAATCCCTCCTGGATCATATAATATATTCAAGGGCTTCGATCTCTGAGAAATGAATTCTTAGCTGCTTCATATGCTTCTGCAAAATCTGCATCACCTGCATACATGTCCCTAAGATTCTCAAAACCCAATGTTTTGACTTGGAATTCTTGTAGCAACAAACACTTCCTGCTCAATGCATCAGCCACTTTGTTAGCAATACCCGAAATATGATTAATCACAAATGTGAAATTCTGCATATATTCTACCCATTTTGCATGTTTCTGATTCAACTTCTCCTGTTGAGCCACAAACTGTAATGCATGATTGTCACTATACAAAACAAATTCTTTTGGGATCAAGTAATGCCTCCACTTCTTCAATGCTTGTATGATTGAATAAAATTCTTTATCATATGTGGAGTATTTCAGTTTCGCTTTATCCAGCTTCTCAATGAAATATGCAACTGGTCTGTCTTCCTGACTTAAGATCGCTCCTATAGCATACCTGTTTGCATCACATTTCACCTGAAATGTTTTCTGGAAATATGACAATGCCAACATTGGTCGTTCCATGATATTCCTCTTCAACAGATTGAAGCTTTTCTCAGCCTCGGTTGTCCAGTGAAAAGAGTTATGCCGCTTCTTGATTGTGTCCATCATCGCTGCGCTAATTCCACTGAAATTCTTGATGAACTTTCGGTAGAAACTAGCCAAACCATGAAAACTCCTCACCTCGAAAATATTCCTCGGTGATGGACAATTCTTGATTACTTCTACCTTATCCAGATCCATCTTCAACTCATTTGCTGAAATAACAAACCCCAAATAAATGAGTTCTATCTTCATAAATGAGCACTTCTTCATATTGATCAACAACTTCTCCTGTTGTAGCTTCCTCATCACAATGGCCAAATGCTTCAGGTGTTCAGTCTTCATCTTACTGAATATCAGTATGTCATCCAGATATACGACGAAAAAATTTCCGATGAATTCCCTCAGGACTTCGTTCATTAGCCTCATGAAAGTACTTGGCGCGTTTGTCAAACCAAATGGCATAACCAGCCATTCATACAAACCTTTGTTTGTCTTGAAGGTTGTCTTCCACTCATCGCCTTCTCTCATGCGAATTTGGTGGTATCCGCTTTTCAAATCAATCTTTGAAAAATAATTTTCCCCACTCAGGCAATCCATCAGATCATCCATTCTTGGCAATGGAAACTTGTACCTGATGGTTATCTTGTTGATTGCTCTCGAGTCGGTACACATTCTCCAGCCTCCATCCTTCTTTGGAATGAGTACTGTCGGAACAACACATGGGCTCAAGCTTTCCCTGACCAATCCTTTGTCTAATAACTCCTGGACCTGCCTCTTGACCTCTTCATTTTCTTGTGGTGTTAACCTATACGCATCTTTGTTCGGAAAACTAGCTCCTGGTATGAGGTCTATATGGTGACTCACACTTCTCATCGGTGGCAACGAATGAGGTAATTCGTCCACCATGATGTCAGCGAACTCTTCCAGCAGTTCCTGAATCTCATCTAGTAGATCATCCACTCTTGTGCTAGTCAGAACAATCCTCGGTTTTCTGACCACAAAGAATTATGGATCTTCTTTCTTCTCCATCTCTGTAAGAAGCTCCTTCCCACTCATGAGAAGTATTGTGTTGTTTACTTCCGGCTTCACTTCCTTATCCTTTATCGAAAGTAACCTGTGTGTCCTCCCATCCTTCTCTAAAGTATATGTGTTCATCCTCCCATTGTGAACCACATTTCTGTCATATTGCCATGGTCTACCCAGCAATAAATGACATCCATCCATAGGAATGACATCACATAAGACCTTATCATTATACCCTCCTATCTTGAATTCAACTAAACATTGTTTAGTGACACTCACCTGATGTCCCTTCTGTAGCCATGAAACTTTGTATGGACTCGGGTGATCAGTTGTCTCCAGCTCCAGTTTTTCCACCATCTCGGTTGAAACGATATTATTCGTGCTACCGCTATCCACAATAACCTTGCATGCCCATTCCTTGGTCTTGCAAGCTGTTCTGAAAAGTCTAGTCCTTTGAGCTGAGTCCTCCACCTCCTTTCCGGGTGTTAAGATAACTTTACGCATCATCAACGACCTTCCGCCTTCTACCTCTTCGGTCTCAACATCCCGCCTCTGCGCCTCAGTGATGTTAGCTTCTCCAACGTCTTTCTTTTTCTCTATACACTCGAATGACCTGTGCCCATTTTTCCCACATGTGAAACATGTGATCACTCCACCTCTTCCTCTTCCTCTACCTCTAGTACGAGGAAAAGTATTTGCATCAACATAATCTCCTCTCTGTTCTGTATGTTGTCCTCTCTGTTCAGCATGTGGTCCTCACTGTGAGGTCCCACCTCTTTCAACTCTACCCTAAGGTTTCTTCCATTCCTCCTTGGGCTTCTGATATTTCTCCTGGGAAACTTCCTTGCCTCTAGGCTGACTTCTGCCTCGCCCTCGCTGACCTTGCTTACGGCTCATCTTCTCCTCTTCTTTCAAAGCCATCTGGTAAGCATCCTCCACCGTTCGGATGGTTACCATGCTTAATTCATCCTGAATGTCATATCTCAAACCATTCATATATCTGGCAACCTTCTCATCATCGCTCTCCCGATGACCTGCCCTGATGTTCAGTCGATAGAATTCCTCAGTGTATTCTTTCACTGTCATCAGTTTCTGTCTCAGGTTCTGCATCCTCCTGAACAGAGTAATTTGGTAGTCCCTTGGGATGAACTTTTCCTTCATCTTCACAATCATTCGATCCCAACTCTTAATCTTCTACTTTCCTTTGCAGCATCTGTCAGCTTGTAACTCGTCCCACCACAAGGCTGCATGTCCCTTCAAACGTGTGACAGCATGTCTGACCTTCTTATCTTCTTCGATATCTTCATAATCGAAGTAGGTGTCAAGAGCTCTAATCCAATCCAGTAGCTCTTATGCATCCAAGTTCCCCTCATAAACTGGAATGTCCATCTTCACCTTCGCACCCATTCTGGAGATATCTTTTATCAACCGCTCAGTTGATGCATCTTCGGCTGCAATTTCCTCCTCATGTTCAGCCTCAATTTTTCTTTCAGAATCACTCAGATCCCCTGCACTAGCTGTGCGTCTTTGAGTTGTTTCCATCTCCTCGAGTCTTTCTCGAAGATCATGCATTTGTCTCTCCACTTCTGGATTTCCTACCGGCCTGCCTCTTCTTCTCACCTCCCTATCTTCTGGGTTAGGTGATTTTCTTTCTCTTCTTGGCGGCATGATGATTCCTCTTCTCTGCTACAGAAAGCAAAGAGATATTCCCACTCTGATACCAAACCTGACGGCACTGCACTCCTCGGAGCACGTCTACTCTCACAGGATCTTCTTCTCCTCTGCCCGAAGAACTCTAAAGTCCTTCTATTTCCCTATCGGGAAATCTGCACCCACAGATTCTCTTCTGCATGACTTCTCTTTGTTCACTTATCGGGAAATTGGAACTCGTAGTTTTGCAAGTTCTTGGTTGATCGCTGGGTTCTCAAATCCCTGAGACCCGATATGTCAGTCAATGCTGACTTCCTCTTTCTTCTATCAGGACTTCGTCTCTATCGTGACTTCGCTACTCGCGATACCAAGCCCTCGGTTTTCCAACTCCTGATATCTGATGCGCCAAAACGCCAATACGATCCTATCGCGCTTTCACTACTTGCCACCTCGTGTCCTCGTGACTTGGAGTACCCAATACTTGGGCTCTCGTCTTGTGAACTTCCGAGTTCGTGAGATCTCTCGATCTCTGACACCTATCTTCCACTATCTCCAGTTGTGGCCCACACGACTCTCCCGTCGGGATATCGTGTTTCATGACTTCGTTGTTTCTGTTGCCAAAATCATGGGCTTCAACCTACGAAACCCCGATACACGATCTTATGTGTAGATCCGACGGTCCCTATGACTCAGGATCAGCGGCTCTGTCCCTCTTGAGCTTCGAACCTCTTTCCACTACACTGTAATCTCCTCGCACCTCCTCGAGATCCAACGACCCTCGAAACTTTGCGAAATCTCCTTAGAGGATTTCGACCGTCCATTCTTCCTTATACGATTCCACAAAATGAAGAAAATGTCTCCCACGGGAATCGTTCGCTCGCTCTTCTGACCTGTGATGCTTCTCTCCGACTTTCTACGACATCTTCCCTGCACTTACCCTTTGGTGAATTCAAAGGCCTATTCCTCCTGAGCTTGTTCTCGACTTCTCAAGTCCTTCAGAAAACTTCTTGCGTGCACTCCTTGCGGAAAATCTTCAACAACGCTTAAGTGTTGAAGTCACTCGACTCTGCAAACACTTCAAGTGTTCAGCCTTCTCTGATTTTTCGCACACCTGCAGCAACAGTCTTTCGAGGTTCTGGTCAGAATCACACTCTGAGGCTTCTCTCTGGCCTGCGCACTCCTTGCACAACACTATGCCCAACTGCACCTTCAAGGAAATGAGAACAAAAGGATTTCTCTAATTGAACCCTGCAGTCACGCACTCCTTGCGGACAAATTCAACTGCACTCCTTGCAGGAATCCTCTGGCTCAATTAGAGAAACAATTGAAACTCATTCACTCTTTCTCTCAGACTTCAATCTAACCATGAAATCACATACACGGCATAATAAAGCAAGTGTATGATAGGAAGAAAACATTCACGAGCATAACATCAACACACAGAGAAACAACACAACCATGAATTTGAATCAAAGCTTCTTTTATTAATTCAAATGTCTATACATGGGTGGTTTTTCACACAGTTATTTGTTTGCTCTTTCTCTTCCTGAATGCTTGATAATACAGTGATACAATGAGGGTGTCTATATCTGTTTTCCCTCCCGGACTCTAAAGCTATCAAATCTAGAATTAAAATCCTATCTACCAGCATTAACTAAATTAAATGTCGTCTATCTACTAAAGGACAAGAGCTATCCGCTCAAGGTTCATTACAATATACAAAGTGCGCCTTCATAAATGGATTCATTAAAGACTTGCGCAACAATCCCAAGTGTTCACAAAAAGTTACGTTGGCTTGTCCAGCTGTCCTCCGCTTCCGCGCTGACTTGCTTGATGAGTTGGCGATGCTCCTGCATCACATAGTCTGTGAGATAATTTTTGGCACTATTTTACCGAGATCAATGAAATTGCAATAGTCAAAACTACCTTGGGTACCCAGTAGGGTTGACCCCCTAGAGTGATAATGACACTACAAGGTCAAGACTCATAAACAACATGAAGTGTCCACATATAAGGTTGTCCTAAAGTAACATCACAAACTTCAAGTGGGGAAACATCACACAGTACCTCATCTTTGAAGGGCTTGATGTTGTAGGACAAGCAACATTAATGGCTAACGTGAAGGTCTCATCCCTAACTCAATCAACCAATGGTGTATGGTTGGGGGTGTAGCATCATTGGAAGCTTCAATCTCTTGATGACCTCAACTGAGATCAGATTATTCTAGCTCTTGTTGTCAACAATGAAATGCAGTGGGGTTCCTTTCACCCACATCTATGAATCGAAGAGGCAAACCCCTTCCTCAATCTCCTCTGACTTGTTTGGTTGGATATTTGTTATTGCAATGGTAGCACTAGGTTCGAAATTGATGATCTGGTTTCTCTTATCCTTCTTGGAATTAGATTATGAGTTGTGGTCTGACTCTTTTTCTCTAAGCTTGGCCAATAATGATTATTTTTTAGCAACATTTATCAGTGTTGTGCCAAAGGATTTTATGGAACTCACACCACTTTCCAATGTCCTTTGTCTTCTCATTACCCTTATTTTCTTGTGTATTGGATTGGCTATCTTGATATTTCCCTTCCTTGCTTTGTCCCTTGTTCTATGATTTAGGGCCACCTTTACCATTCTTTTGTTGTTGCATTTGCAAACCTGAACTCTCGCTTATTTCACTGCTTAAATTTTTTCTCAATTTTGACAACTTATCGATAAGAAGCTCCTAGTGAGGAGATGTCTAAGAAATCCATCTATTTGGATGTACCTGTGTAGGATACTAGGGTACTTCAAAACCAGGTGCTTCTTGGAGTCTATGATCACCAAATTTGAGCGTAAGGTATCGAAGATATTAGTGTACTCTGGTACTATTTGGTCTCTTTCCCAATGCAGAGTCATCCATCTCGTGTACTGGTCATCATAGTTTCTGACAAGGTAGAACTCTTCCTTGAGGGCATCAACAAAGGACACCCACATGTGTCCTCTCCCAAATTCCATAGACTCATATTTGTTATGTCTCTCCTAGTAACATTCCCACTAATATTTGACATGGGGGAGGGATTCAAAGAGAGTGAAGGTAATCTTTTCAATGTTGGAAAAAATTTGAACAGAGTAATACCCTTCTAACATATTCAACTAATTTTTCAAAGCATATGCATCTATCTGGCCTTCAAAAAAGGGGATATCAAAGTTAACTTGTACCTTGAAGGGTGTCGGACCTCCGAAATGGTTGCTTATTGAAGATGCCTCGCCTATCGTCAAAAGTCATCAAAGAATCTGGATGAAATTGTCGATTATCTCGTTGTATTGTCGCGCGATGGATTCCTCGAGCAAAATTTTGAGACGATCTCCTACCCGATCATCTCTCTTTTCTTCCACCATGGGAGATAGTTTGGGCCGACGAGAGTGGTTGTCCCCAAGTGAAACTAACTTGAGACACAACTCTCTATACCCTAACCTTGTTGGGGACAAGCACTAAGAAATGACAAGGAATAGACTAATCTAATACCACTGATCTAGATTATATTGAGAAGGAAATGAGATACAAAAAAAAATATAGTAGAGGCATAAAAAAATACAGTGAAATCCAACTTCTATTAATGAATAAAATAGCAGAATATTATAGAACACAAACTGGCTAGAATGATGGTAGTTTATCTCTGAAGAGAAAGAGATGTTGGCTACGCTCATTCGAAAAAATATGATTACAAAGAGGCTGAAAAGGTCATTTTATCATGAAGCTGAAAAAATAAAGAGGAAATAACCCTAAACATCAAAACCATAACCCTAGAAGATGAAATGCCAAAAGTATTATAGGCCCTGAGGTGGTTAGTTGATACATCAACTTCCCGGGGACACAATTTTTGCACACAATCTCAATTTGGGGCACACTATAGCTTGTTGGAAAGAACTATATGAGAATTATGACTTTTGGCTAGGGCTAGGGTATTCCATGGCAATGCTTGGCCCCCTGAATGTCCATAAAACATCGTTTAGGGACTCAAAATGACCCCATAAATTTGGGACCCAAAAAACTATAGGAAAACTACCAAGAGGATAGAGAACCATTAAGTCAGTGGAAGAAGTAGACAACCACCAATATCCACTTAGATCAATGAACAAAGTTAACTTATAACAATTATTCATTAAAATTATAATCAAAATCATTAATAATATGGAAGGACAATACCACAACATGAAGACAAAAATTAAAAGCCAACTTCCATATTTACTATCCACTATGTTACTTGAAATAGATAACCTCTATTGACAAATAGACCATTTGAAACCCTATGATCATGCAAACTCCATTTAAAACCTTATGATCCCATAAACTCCAAATATGTTTTATGAGACTTATCATTTAAAATAATATATAAATAAGATAAGTAATCCTTATGATCCCATAAACTCCAAATATCTATGCTTTATGGAACTTATCATTTAAATAAAATAAGTATTGTATCTTTAGAGGAATATATTATGTCTTTATATTTTTCATTATATATTTCCATCAAAATTCATTTTTACAACAAAATTTATTTTATGCATCTTTATTAATAAAAACACATTCAAACACACATAAACATAAATAGGAAAAAATACACTTAAAACCTTATGATCCCATAAACTCCAAATATGCTTTATGAGACTTATCATTTAAAATAATATATAAATAAGATAAGTAAACCTTATGATCCCATAAACTCCAAATATCTATGCTTTATGGGATTTATCATTTAAATAAGATACTAAACTCCAAATATGCTTTATGAGACTTATCATTTAAAATAATATATAAATAAGATAAGTAAACCTTATGATCCCATAAACTCCAAATATCTATGCTTTATGGGATTTATCATTTAAATAAGATAAGTATTGTATCTTTATAGGAATATGTTATGTCTCTATATTTTTCATTATATATTTCCATCAAAATTCAGTTTTACAACAAAAGTTATTTTATGCATCTTTACTAATAAAAACACATTCAGACACACATACACATAAATAGGAAAAAATACACTGATACAAAACTTTGATAAAGATGCAAGCAAATTAATACATGTAATTAAATTTCATTATTTACAATAATAATTACTACATTCTAGTTTATATGTAATTAGAAATAATGCTTTCTACATTTTAGGTATGTTAAAATGGACGTTAGATATAATTTAGTGGTCATTTAATTTAATTATTTTTAAAAACACATTCAGACACACATAAACATAAATTGGGAAAAATACACGGATACAAAACTTTTATGAAGATGCAAGCAAATTAATGCATGTAATTAAATTTCTTTATTTAGAAAAATAATTACAACATACATTCTAGTTTATATCTAATTAGAAATAATGATTACTACATTATAAGTATGTTAAAATGGACGTTAGATATAATATAGTGGTCATTTAATTATAGTTTAATTTGTTGTTTCAGGGAGAATATAATTATTATTTTTATGATTTTATTATTTCCTAATTTTTATTATTATTTTTATGATCTTAAAATTTTTGTATCAACAATTTATAAATATATAAATAGATTACTTATAATTCATTAACAAGACTCACTATAAGCAAATATATATTTTGAATTTAAACCGGGTGGAGGGAGTAACATCTTTTCTTCGCAAGTTATACCCATTTGATTTCCATATTATTTATTACTATATGAACTTTCATACCCATTTGATTTCCATATTATTTATTACTATATGAACTTTCATACCCATTTGATTTCCATATTATTTATTACTATATATATATATATATTAATTAACAATAATGATTATAAATTTAAAAAGTATTTTGTCATGTAGTGAGGCCACACTATGTTGATTAGTGGGGAATTTATGACATTAAAATCCCAACATCCCTTTCACTTGGAACGAATTAGAAGAAATAAGAACTTGCTTTATCATATTCACGCCCATTCGTAAGTTTGCACAATGATGCCATGCATCATGATGAGGAGGGGTGACTTTGTATTCGTTTAATACCAAAGGTTGAGGGGCTCACTCATTTTCATGTGCCACGCTCGTTGTTGTTCATAAGCCTATCCAACGCCTTAGGTTTTCACATAATGTATCAAGATATGATGCCTACCAATGAAGCGTTTTGAATGCTGCGTGGCAATAAGATGAACCCATGTTTATGGGTCTCGAGATCTCCTTGCGAAGGTTGCAACGGGTTTAGGGTTTAGACGTTACTCAATAAATGAGAGCATAGCGACCCCCAACGCTCCAATTCTTCACACATGGACTAGGATGTCACACTCTCTCTCCTCAACCCTATGACCTTTTAAAAGGCCTAACAAGGGGTCTCACTTTATATAGGTAAATATGTGTCTTGTAAATATATTGTAAATGATTGCCAATTGAGTGTAGTTTGGATGGTTGTGAGGAATGTTCTTATCATCTTTACCTCGGTTTAATTCTCATAATGACATGAATAAAGCTCATAATGAGTATGTTGTAATGGCTTTGAGCCTATATGTATTGGAAAGTTGCCTTCTATTCAAAATTGAATAACAGGGCTATTTCCGGGGAAAAATATTCCTTCCTATACCCAAATTTATAACTTTTATTTTAAAGGTAAACCTTAGAACTTAAAAAAAAACAATGTTTTTTCATTGCATTAAAAAATTATTTATATGTTATTTTATTGGTTGATGTCTTAGATGTGACTAATTTTATGTGGTTTTAAACATAATTGTTAGGTATAAAAATAATTTTTAAAATTAAAAAAATATTTAACAATAGTCAATTGTCCTCCTTATTTATTATCCATTGTTAATCTCTATTGTTGTCATGGTATTTATGATGTAGTAGAGATATAGAATCATCAAAAAAGTTTGTATCCACTCTTATTTTTCGTAGTGCCAAAATTTAGCTTTAGTTTATGTTATCCCCAATTTCTAGGGATAACTAAGGAGATGAAGTCTCGAGGCCCTCAGGTTGCAAACATGGAGTACTGAGAGACAAATGATTGATAGCGTGCACATGCACAGATAGAGACCCACTTCACCACCATGCATTTTGGATTCCTCACGATGGCATTCACCACATCATCTTGCTTCCAGAAGACAATGGGTCTTGCTCCATTAGGTACAAGTCAAGTATTGTGGTAAGTGTCACTTTAATACTTGAGGCATTTGAATATGTTGCATTTAAAGTTGTTTTTTACTATAGAACGTATGCTTGGAAATTATGCTCTTTGGCTTGTTTCACCTTGGTGGTTGACATTGCGCCCTAGTAAGTGGTCATCCTTGGGGATGGGTTTGCTACTAGGAGGTCCCCTTGACGAGTCATCGTTCCATTCCTGATCACACTTATCATTTTTTACACTTCATCATTTTCATATCATTATCTTTTGGGATTTCCGGGTGTACTAACCTAAGAAGTGATTTTACCTCATTTCATGGGAAGAAGGGGCTGAAGGACCAAAGGGAATGTAGTTGGCAAAAGATAAAAGCCAAATTATAACATTCCAGATGCTCGCCCAAAGAGGTCTTGAGAACGATCAAATGTTTGTCCTAAAAAAATCAAAGACCTACAAGACACAATTTCATATTATATAGACGTCCCACTTGTTGAGGGATCTACACAAGTGTGTTACAACCTTTGCTTTACCCATATGGCACTATGTGTACCTCTCCCTTCAAGTGACACTATGGTACTGCCTCCCAAGTCTTATGTTACCCATTTGGAGTACCCAATTGTTCTAGACTTTAATTAATTAATGGAAAATAAATGGGCTTGGAAAAATGATGCATTGAAAACGAAGGTGCAACACACCCTCTACAAAGGCACCCATGAATGAGACACTACAAACCTTGTATGTCATGAACCCCATGCCCAAAATTCTTACCCCCATCCACTTCATCTTCTCCAGATGACTTGGAGAGGGTCCACCTAGGAAACACTCCTTGACTTAAGAAATAATTCACCCAATAGCTCACCTTCTCAACCCTCCCATACCTAAACTTGGAAAATACCATAGGGTCTTTGAGAACTTGTTTAATTTGATAAGGTAGTTTTGACGCACATGTTTAGGTGGCTCTTGTATTAAATGTGATTTTACTTGCCATGATATATTTGACTTGAGATCCTAGGAGGATGCACTTGTATGTCTTTGCAACACCTTGTTTGGTGGGCGTTTTGAAGGAACAAGCCCAGCTTGGGCCTTCATTGGGGTAGGAATCCCACTGGTTGGATGCCATAGCCTAGACCTTGGGGCAAGATAGAGGATGAATGTTTCCTTTGGAGGTAAAGGAAGACACCTTGGTGGACCCCACCTAGCCCTTACAAGCCTAACGACTTGCCTTTAGAAGCTAAAACGCTACATCTTGGGGCTTGCTACCTTGTTTGGGGTTAGGGTTTGGTGGTGA
The DNA here is from genome assembly GCA_009831015.1 of Picea engelmannii. Taxonomy (NCBI): domain Eukaryota; kingdom Viridiplantae; phylum Streptophyta; class Pinopsida; order Pinales; family Pinaceae; genus Picea; species Picea engelmannii. Next base: position 258,336 of record ML780307.1, read on the forward strand.
TGATTATGTTTTGGTGGACACTTGGCACCATTGGAGGAGGAGGGTCCTTTTTGTAACACACCCAGCCACCAACAGGATGGGCACACCAACTCAAAAACTCGCTCCTGAACTGATTTTGAATTCTGATAATAATTAATCTGAAATCAAGCATGAAAGACTCACTTGCATTAATCATGATTCTTGCTACAACATAAAAGAAATAACAATGTGTCATGCACCACAATAACGAGCAAGCATGCACACATTAATTCATCTCAGAGATAATTAAATACACGGTGGAATATACATTATACAAAAAAACACAGAGAGTACTTATCTTTCAAGTAGACATTCACCAACTCGTTGCAGACCAAGGACGTTCCTCCCAACCATAGACATTGTTGTTCATTTACTCTCAACAATAGGTCACCCTCAAGACATGGAGATGAATCCACAAGGACGGGTCCTAGGCCAAATCTAAAACACACAACAATTGGCTAACTAGCTATTAGGTTTTCCAACCACACATCAAATCTGAATTTTATGTCTCTCTTTCCCTTCCATCTTGCACAACCCAAGGAAATGAACACCTTTCTCTGCCATGCAGTCTCTTGGGATGTTCCATTTCTCTCTAAAGCTCCAGTGCTACTAATCGGGAAATCTCCCTGCTAGAAACTCCAAGGATTCTCAATTGTGGACAGTTCTTTCCAAACTGCCATCAATCTCATGCACTCAAGCATCCATTCCTTCTTGGAATGATCAATAATTATTACATCCATCTTGCAATGGCTCTCCTATTTTAGCCATTCGTTCCCATGCTCAGACCAAGAGCACACGAATTAGCAGGAAAGAGGCACACCCAAATGAAAAGTGATAAGGGTGTAAGAGTGAATGGAAATGAACAAGTGAACCCCCCAAACAACCCAAAGAGTTGTTTATATAATTACTTGGAAATCAAGAACCACATGGCCTCCCCCAAGAAGCTCATGTAACCATTTTTCTCAATTAAAACCAAAATGTGTAAATAAAATATAATAAAAAGACTCATCCCCTTAAGCCCCCTCTCTTATGGAATCATAGCCCCCTATCTCTTTTTTCCTTGTTCATCTAGCAACCAACGGTGTAATATATATATATATATATTTCCTAGGCACTTTGGCCCTTTTCCAACTTTACCAGCTCACCAGCCTAAGTCACATTTACATAATATGTTATAGTTCATAAGGGTTAGAACCGGGGAGTTACATCCCCCTCCCCTTATTTTGGCATTGTCCTCAGTGCACAACACCATTCCAATTTTATTAACATTACAAATCTAGGCCCTCTAGCCTTAATCCACACAGACAATCCAACCAAATCTTATATACATAGGCAGTCTAGCCTAAAATAAAACATGCATACATAGGCATTTCGACCCAAAACATCTATAATGATCTTCAGAATTTATATTTCTGGTAGCAATTCCAACCAACAAGCTCTCCCTCCCTCTTAGCCAACACAACCCAAAGAAATGAACCCCTTTCTCTACCTTGCAGTCCCTCAAGCCATTCCACTTCTCTTCAGGGCTCTAGTGCACTCAACCAGGAAGTTTCAGAGTTGCGGCTTCCGAAACTCCAACTACAACAAGTCCATTGGACTTTCTTCATTCAATGTCTTTGTGATTCAACTGCTCTAGCATTACCTTCTTCTTTTCCCCCATAGTTTGATCCTTTTCCAGATCCTCAACATTCATCGTTTTCCTACAACATTTCGAACAACAAGCATGTCAATTCACAATTTTGTGCATAATTTTTTTATTTTTGTTCATAATTTAAGACGAAATTTTCATAATCCAACACAATACTTATTTGTGCAATTCATGGATCTGCATCCATATGGTTGTCTTGTTAACTTGGATCATTTGACATACTCATTGTGTGCATGATTCCAATCAATAGTTTACAAGAACTATCAAAGTATCATCTTCCTTGAGGTCACTCGCCTTCCATGCCTAGGCTCAAGCATCCCCTTCTCTGCTACATAGTCCCTCAGGTGATCCATCTTACCTTGCCAAGGCTTTCTTGCACAAGAAGATTTCTAGAGACTTTATCGAGTCTTACAACCGAGGCATCTCTTTGGCTTGTGTTACCACAACACAACATATTCTAGGGCGATCATGGCTTACCACAAGGTTCTCATTTTACAATAGTAGCATTTTCCATGCTTTCCAGCTTGCATATCCAACATCTCATTTGTATTATACACATACAGTCATCATGAGATATCATTATAACAATTTTCAATCATAAATGTCAAATCTATTTTATATAGTAAACAAAATTTTCCAAGCATGAGTTTTCTGCTCATAATTTGTTTGTCTCTTGCGGTTGCAGGCATCAATATTTATTATGGATTATAGAAAAGCCATACCCAATACCATTATTCATGCAATTTTCTCAATCTTCAATCAGCCAAACCAATTGTTAGTGTATCATAAGAATTTTTTTGATTTCTCAACTCTGTTTATATACAGGAAATAAAATTCTCAAACATGAATTTTTTGCTCATAATGTTTGGCGTTGCAACTGTAGATATCAGCCTTCCTTATGGGCTTACATCCCTGCCATATCCAAGACCATTCTACCTGCAATTTCCTGAATTTACACTTAGCCAAACAAACTGTCAATATATATATATATATATATATATATATATATATATATATATATATATATATATATATATATATATATATATATATATATTCATGGAAACAAGTGATCTTGTAATTGTTTGCTAATACAATTCAATTACTTCCATCAATTCTTAACATTAAATGGAATTCAAATATTGAATGGAATGAACCCATCATTACATACACATGTATTATCAACCCATCTCTTCTTTCTTCTATCCAGAAATATTTTTATTACTTTGTTCCCCCAACAGAGTTTTTTCTGTAATTTATCATTATGTAACTAATTTAACCTGCAACTTTCTTGTTGCAATATCTAATAGTTCCTGAAGTGTTTTCAACTTCATGAGTTAGCAATACTCACATCATTTCAGCTATTAGCATAATCATTTCTATGTTATATAATATATACATGCATTCACCCAAATGCATTCAATAATTCTCCTGATATCACTTGTAACATTTTTAATAACTCCAAAAAGTGATCTCAACATTGTAACACAACAATTCAATCTTTTTCATCTAGTATTCATATTAAATATAATGCATCTATCCATCATTGTGTATTTTCAACACCACGGGATTTTGATAATGCCACCATTAATTACTAAATAAAATAACAATCGATGTACCAATATCCATGGCCACATTTACACAATGTATCACTGCATTGACTACATAATACCACATATCTATGTCATGAATTCCACCATAATGAGCTGGAAGGTTTGGCCAATGCCTCAACACATCATCTGAATTCTTCTCAATATTGTTTTCCTGACTATTTGGATACCTTCATTTTCAACCCAAAAACAACACCAAGAATATAATTCTTAAGTGCTCTTCAGTGTCAGCAAAGAGGTTGCAGTCCAAACATCATCTATACAATAGATATCATTGAGCACTCACATAGAACTATATCCCTTCCTTGTCCAACCATCTCATGGTCTCACACATGACTAGCTCTATAGATATTTATTTTTATATCAAGAGTATGTCTCCTGACTTGACTTGGTTATGATCGCATAACCAATCATAAGAAAATATGCAACTAACATTTTATCTAAATGCATTATAGCATCAACATTTATATACTCTAGGCATTTGGCCATTACATATCAATTTAAATATTGAAAAAATTAACTGAGGGAATTCTTACCTCAATTCCCTTCAACATCTATGCATCAAAATAAACTAAATGCATAATTGCATAATTGTTATCAACCTACTTGATGTTATCTGATCAGTTGGTATTTGTAAAAGCTCGCAAGCTTTCTCTTCCACCCTTTTGATTACCATTCCTACCACCTTCATGGGTCTTCACATAGATGTAAGTCATAAGAAACAACAACAACATCCACATCTTTAACCATGCTATTTCATTTTTCTTGAATACACAATCCATAATCCATAATTAGTTATACTCAGTTGTTATAACATCATTATTGCATGTATATAATAACAATTTATTCTAAGTCCTAAAGCATGCCATATGCATATCCAAGCATGTACATATGCATAATGCACATCTATATCACCAAGCATTCATTATCAACATGCCTACTAATGCATAATGCATTATGCATTCTAACTTCATTGTACACATCATGCACTCTAGTGCATTTATGTTTCAATTCACTTATTTATTTATTTATTTATTTTGTAGCTGATTTTCCTGGATTTTCTTCATATCATTGTTGCCTTGTGTGCTCCCATTCTGCTCATCTATACTATTGTTCCATCATTTGAACACTTTCTGTTATCACTGAAATTTCGTCCGCACATGGTTACAAGAGCTCAACATCATCAAACAGTAATGAAGTCATTCATGAACCTGAATTAATACCACAACATTCAAAAATGTAAAAAAACTATACAAAGTAGTGAAAAATTGAAGAGCGCTTTGCAGACATGGGGCGCGCGTGTACATGCGCGGAACAGGAATGTAGAAATCGCGCATATGTGCACAATGCACGACTGTTAGCGCAAAAAGTTGCGCACCTGCTAAACGACACATTTATGAAAGTGGTCGGCCTCCCAACCACTTATGGTTCATCTCCCAAGCCGATTTGACCCTCAAATCTGGGTTGGATCCAACTGGTGTCCTGGTCAAAGACATAATAATTCCCTAAATGGCCTCTTTTCACACTACAAAACAGTTACACAATAACCCAATGCAATGCTATAAAAAGCCATGAATGCACCTCATTTTCTTAAGGAATTCAAAGTAATGTTATGCTCCCTATATTGTTTTAAGGACTCCATCCTTGACAAGAGCACATTGGCACCATTACATTGAGAAATCCATCTCACCATTGAGTGGATTTGTAAAGAGTTCTTTCATCACCATTTTCCATTTTCTTTGTTGTAAGAAGAGCTAGCTAGTGAGGGTCCAAGAACCTTCCCTTGGAAGAAGAAAGGACTCATAGTCCCCTTTCTTCTTGGTGCTTTGTTTTCATCAATAGATCAGCCTCAAACATTGGTGACATGGGTCTTTTTGTTCTTGTTATTTCTATGTCCCTATGCTCATGATTTTAATTTTTATTGCATCTATTAGTCTAA
>ML780307.1:263727-278054 GCA_009831015.1 Picea engelmannii
ACCTCTTATTTGTTCACTAAGGTGACGAAAGAGGTGCAACAGATTGGCGACTCCACTGGGGAAAGGTATCAAATTTCTACCTCATTTGGGTTTATTTTGCTCTTCTTTCAGTTTTTTTAACTTGCAGGTGCACTAACCGGCCTAAGTCGACCTGTCAATCATCTCAGAGCAAAATTGAGAGAAATCCATTCGGATTTTCATTCTCGGTTGTGTACCACATATGTGCGGGTTTTTCAGCTCACAGACGTGCATCATGCACCCATGCGCTTTAGTCACGGTTATGTTCTGCGCGCATGTGATTTTAACTTGTCTCTGCTCATGTGCATGCGCTCTGTGCGCCTCTGTCTCCACTGAGACCCGCGCATTTGTTCAAAATTTCACATTGTAAGTTGTTGAAATGTGGGGAAGGCCATTTTCCTTCTTAAAAATGATGTCAAGCATGTTTTAAAGATGCACCACACTTAGTCCCCTCATCATATAAAGGCATTAGTCAAACACACATAGGCACTTAGGAGGATAAAATCAATTTCCCTTCTTTTCTTTTTGCCACATGGATGGCTTGTTTTGACTTATAATATAAGTTGGAAATCATTTTTAATCACATTTAACTCACATTGGGACTAGAAGTTGAGTAACAATCACTTAGTATGCTCTTCTCTCGCGCCTCCAAGTGACCTTGAGAATCAGAAAAAGATTGTGAAACGATTTCATCTCCCTTAAGAACATTAAAACCTTTAGGAGAGGACAACGTCCCTTTTTGGGACCCCTCTTAGTTTTCTTTTTCAAACACATCTTAATATTGTAATGGGCCCATACATGCCCACATGTTCAATCTAGGATATTTTCAAAGCTTTTTTTTATTACATCACAATAGGGAGTTAAAGGGATAGTAACGGACCCACATGTCCACATGCTAGCTTCTTAGGGATTTTGAATTACGCAAGGTTGTACCAAAGGCACTTAGTTAATTAGGTAATCAAACTCTTACAAGGACCAAGCGAAGTCCACATGCAACAAGGTGACATCTAATTCACTCAAAATTGGCACACTTTCACTCACACACAAAAGTCACTTATCACGCACATAGCTTCTTCTTGAAACGTGGAGGTCAAAGTAAGTTTCCTCCAAAGGGATTCCGAAAATACCCCATCTTTTCTTGACAGGGCTATCCACTCCCATTTTTTATCAACGAGGTTGGTTTGCACTCCCAACCTCCCAAAACAACTACATCTAAAATCTTTCTAAAGAACTCATTAATTTTTCCTCCACAGGAGGTGCCAAAAGAAATTTTTTAGTCTAGGTAGGCTTTCAGGGATAGGCATCCAAATAACTCCCTGTTATCTGGTTCTCACATTATCAAAACATAGAGGTTGTCAAATAGGGAACCGAAAATCCTCCAAGTCAAGTGTTCCAATCACCATAAGGCAGGGAGATACCCATGAAGGGTTGAAGGCCGAGGTCTGGTTTTTCTGTGCGTCCCCCCTTGAGGCACGCACCTCTTAGACAGGATCCAGCCCGTGACCCATTTCTTAGGCCAAAAATCTATATGCCGCACTTTGACCAAGGTACCTAGTGACCAACTTTAGGACATCTACCCAGGTGGCAATTTTGGGCTGCAATTGCACCTAAATTGGATTTTGTGTGGCTATTGGGAAATATCGCCAGCTCTTTCGGGATATGCCCCCTTTACCCCGCATTATAACCAATTATTTCATCCTTCACTAGTTTCTCTTTCGGTGACTTCAGACCCCACTGTTGAGTACTATTAGAAGGTCCAGTGCTATTTGAGAGGAAGGACGTTACGTCTTCTAGGACACGAGCATTTTCTTTCTTTTGATTCCCCCACGCGGACAAAACCCACTTACCCACATATATGCTTCTTTCTCATTTTATGTATGACGCACATCTGATTACAGTTTGATTTGGATATATATATTGTGTAAACAGTCAACGCAAAGGCTCTTGTTTCTATATTACTCTCACCACTTTTTTTTTTTTTTTTTGCACACATACACACAACTAGTCTGACATCATAGGGGAACCACAGAACCCCCATCGTTCACGATGCTTGCTCAACCTCCCTCCTATCTTAGGGGGGGTATCTGGTCATGCCCGCTCATCGATACCTCCTTCACACACTCATGTGAGTTCCACTATCTTAGGATCAACTTTGCTTGGTTATACATTACTTGGGTCAACTTCCCAAGGTCATCCATTCACTTTCTCTCCTTTACACGGAAGCAAGGGACCCACTTCCTCTCAAGGAGGGAGCACCAACCCACCTAGCCCCCCTCATGGGTCAGGTTCACAACACACTATGGCTGGAGCTAATCCTCCCCCCCCATTGTAGATGCCATATTTAGCCTCTCTCAACATACCGGATCTCACTAAACTCACCAATGATCCTATATTGCATGATCCCACATGGCTTGCAATGCCAACCAAACTACCTTTAGACATACCAAAGTTTGAAGGAAAGGCAGGGGATGACCCTGCCAACCATGTCATGACCTTTCACCTATGGTGCTCCTCCAATAGCATTATGGATGATTCCATCAGATTGCGATTATTTCAACGCACACTCATTGGCCCATCGGCAAAATGGTATGTCGAAGAAAAATCAGGGTCTCACGCAACCTTTGAGTCATTGGCCAAAGCATTCTTGACCTTTTTCCAATTACCCATCCACCATGACAATGGTCTTGAACTACTTTCTAACTTCAAACAAACCTCAGCCACACACATCGCTGACCACATTCATGAGTGGCGTAGGCGACGTAGTTTGTGCAAAGAAGAAACCACCAAGCAACAGTGTCTCGACTGGTTTCTTAGGTCACTTGTCTGTCTCCTCGGTAAGGATGTAGCTTCCACATTCCCTCAATCCGAAGAGGAAGCCATCAGTAAGTCCCAACAGTATGACCTCATCTATGCACAGTCAGGGTACTTATACATGGTACTTCCTGATCTTCCAAAACCTGTGCCATTTGACCAAGACAAACTTGGGATGTCTCACTCAGCAGACGGACTAATAGGTGCCACCACACACCATGGTACACAACCCCAACCACCATCGATGTATGGAACACCTCAATACCCGCCGGCATACGGGGGCACTCCTTATTACCCCCCACCYCCTTATCAATAGCCATACCCTGTTTCTATACCTCCACCCATCAGTGGACCACCACTGGCACCTCCCATACATCCACCTATTCCCACAAACARTGGTACTCCCTCAACATCAGCCTATAGTACTAGTGAAAGCACTACGCCTTCCTATGTACCTTATGGATCGGTACCACCACAAAATCCATACTTCCCATTTCCTGGTCCTCCACAACCCATGGCTCCCCCACATCCTCATGTGGGGGTAAATTTTGTTCAACCCTCTGCTGCTCAACAATACCAAAGTTTTGAATAGTTAAATACAGCCAASCCAACTCATTCATCGAACAATGCCAAGAAGAAAGGACAGAACAGGAATAACAACAACCCAGGTCAAGGCGAGAATCAACCCCCAGCTCAACTAGTCATTCTCCAGCTCAACAATGTGTACCGCGTACGCGATCCGTGCCTCTTTTGCAAATACCTGCAGGTTAGGTTGTTATCTCGACATTTTGATTTCATTACATTTACACATATTCCAAGACAATTGAATCAAATAACAGATCACATAGCTAACATGGTGCTAGATTGGCATATATCACATCAAGCTACACATACATAAACATATCACAAAATGCATCATAGCATATATATAGAATGGACGTAATCAACTCATCAGCAAAAAACATGTAGACAACATATGGATCTCAAATATGTATACTCGTGTATATATAAAAGCCCATCTGGCCATCTGAATGTTTACATACAAAAATACATGTATCCACAGGCCAATGCAACACCTCGGTACAAAAAGGGGCTCACCAGCCTATATACAAAAAAAAAAGATACACATCATACACCACTCAGGGTGCCTCTATCGCACCACCACCTGCTCCTCCCTCAGGTGGTGGCAGCCCACCACCACCTGCCCCAGGCGGTGGTGGTCCACCCCCTATAGGACCCTCCTACCCCAGCGGCAGGCGTCCACTCGTCATAGCAGTAACCACTGCTGCTCATCGCACTATGGACCGCCATGGTGGCGGTACCCCCACACATTGCTTCAGGAAACTCTCGTCCTAGATGCACGACCACATGCCCTCAGGCACATCCTATAAAATCATCTCTAGACGACGGCATATATCATCAAAATCCACTCTGGCTGCCGCCGGAGGAGCATGTGATGGCCCTGCACCAGGGTCATCAAACCGGCGCCTCCTCGCTACTCTCTCTGGCTCAGCTGGTCGCCCCACGACATCCTCCCGCTGATGTCTCTCTCCCCACGAAAATCTCTCCAGCTCCCGACGAGCTAGCACTCTCAGCAACTATACCTCACACCTGCGAGGTGCCACATCTGCACATACAAACAAACAACAGATAGTATCAACATCTATATCATAAACATATGGAAGACTATCTCAAAATAAGTTAAAAAACATACACACCAACACTAAACATACCTCGATGGTCAAAAACCTCCCCTGGAGGTAGCACCATGTCTGGGTCATCCCGGAAGTCCACCCCATCATAGGGGTACCGAAGTATTACCTGCGGCATCTATCGCCATACCTGCGCCACCTCTGCAGAAAAGAAGTGGCCCCCTTCGCCACCACCATGGCGAAGAAATACAGTCAACCACTGCCTCAACCATAGCTCTCGCGCCCCAGGCACACTCAGTAGAATCCTTGGGCGCAACATTGGCACCCTCTTTAGAAACCAGGCCACTAGGATGGACTCGAAAGTAAACTCCCCTGCACTAGTAGACCGACAGTGGTCCAACTATGCCACCATCCTCGCATGTAGCATCAGCCCCCAAGTGAACCGCTCGTCAGCCAACACTCTCTCCAGCACCAAAAGTTGGCCACCACTGATCTGCTGGGTCACTAATGACCCATATACTCGCACAATCATCGTTGTTATACAGTGATGCGCCAGGGAATCTATCGTCGATATGCTCACCACCGTCCTGGACATAAAGTTCTGAACTGAACAATATCTCTGGCCAATAGTGGTGAGCAACGTACCCCTAGGCAGCACCGGCTCTACCGGTAGGGGCGTTCCCCAAAAGGGGAGCCCAGTTAAGAAATATATATCCTCCACCATAGTGAAGGGGATCTGCTCTCCTCGCATGAGGAAGCAGTGGAATTCGGGACTCCACATCTGAATCAAAAACTGCAGGAGATACTCCTGCACCCATATCAACGGGCACTCAAAGAACTTTAGCAACCCACAGGTTGCCAAAGTCACACGCACATCAGGCTCATCAATAGCCACGGCATTTCGCAGCTAAGACCAGTCTCACTCTCACCAACCCACTGGCATCATCACAAAATTCCACCTTGCAGACACAACACAGGGTCATATATCATCTCACGAAACCATCACAGCATCAAAAAGACTCATTTTATACACTTCAACCTTGCCTCCTAGGCACGATTTTGTCACCCACAGGCGCGCACACATGTGCGCCTGTTCACTACACAGGTGCACATCAATGCACACCTGTTTTCTATACAGGTGCGCATCATTGCGCACCTATTTGCTTCACAGGTGTGCTCTCAGGCGTGCACAACTGCGCGCCTGTTCAAACCTGCAGATGCGCACTTAAGCACGCCTATTCACCCCACAGACACGCCCTTAGAGCATGCCTTAATTACCCTCTACCGCTCCCCCATGTGCGTATATCCGATGGGCAGGCACGCACGTATGCACTCCTATCACCGGATTTCCCATGCATGTGGGGCCCATACCCCCTAAATACCTCTGTACGGCCCTCCGTACAGCCCCTGCCCAAAAATTGAAAACCTATTTCTATGCATGATGATCAGACCACTAACCTGATACTCGCAGATCCTCAATCGGATGCCTCGTCCTCCCTGAATCTCCCAATCTCCTCTGAAAACTGCTCGTCCAGTCACTATTGCAGCAGGTACAAATGAGGTGGCAATGTGGGCCCTACAACTATATATAGGCCTTTTGCCAAACTTCCACTCACCATTCTAGGAGCCCATGGTGTCCATTTTTCAATCTGTCTTCAACCACGGGATCAACATCCCGTCACCTACAAATCAGTAGTCCCTGGGCCGCTTTTCATACTGCGCCCTCGGGGCACCTTTTTTTTCATACCATGATTAGGTACTCATGCACCTAGTCACACTTATCAAATACATACTCATATCTTTGATTCTCTTCAGATATTGTTCACTTTGGGTATTTGGTTTTCATGTGTGCAGGTACTTGCTCATCATACATTGGCCCAACCCCTTCAGGTATATACTCAACATTGGCATGTAGTCTTTCCCATTGTATCACACTTTCATTTCCAGTCACACCCTCTGATGTTTACCTCTAGGATCCACATTCCTGGCTCTGCAGTACCCACACCTCCATTTTGCATCTTTGGTACTGTTACCCGGTAGCATTCTTACCCACATGAGTTGTCCCATTCATAGCACCTTTTGCCACTTTTTGACACTCATGCTATTTTCCTTACCCTTTAGGGATGGGAGTCCCGATAGTCTTTCATCATGTCGTGAATCAGCCACATACTCCTTCTCCTCATTTTTGCTAGCTTTCCCACACGGACTCCCAGATTATCTCTTTATGGTTCTATTTTTTACCTGCACCTCCGCAGTATCATGAACCCTCCATTTCATCCACAATCAGTTTCCCATCTACAAACCTACCTTCATTTCACCTACCTCGTATAGAAACTCACCAATGGGACCCCCACCCTTCATCAGTTTTCCAAGCAAATTATGCCCTACGTGAGCCACCCATATCACACTGGGGAACCCGTTTCTGTATTTGTACATTTCTCCCCAATTATTCGTTATTTATTGTACAAATGCCTTTATTTCCAGTCATTACATTATCTTTTTTTCATCACCTTTGACGACCTGCTTCCCTCCTTTTGGCCAAACGCAACCCATGTCACCCTTGGTTGGAGCATTACTTATCATCCACCTTTGCCGGCATCGTCCATATCTTCAGAGTACCCCACAGGTCACTTACCTCTACCCTCTGAATTTGTTCACCTTGTCCCGCCTCTGGCACAACTTATCACCAATCTTGTCGTCCCCCTCACACTCGACCTCATTACACAGTTGCGGCCATTATTTACCTCATACATCCTCCAACCAAGGGCAGTCTTGAGTCCTCCCACTTCTTGACTTCATCCATGTACCTCTACCACTTCCTCACCTGAGTAGATTTCCCGAAGTCCTTTGCTTCTGGGAGTTGTGTTCCCCTTTTTGTCGACATCGGCACAATTTTTCAGAAGGGTGACAGTATCTTGATTCTCATTATCCATTTAATGAGAGATCTCGGACGGCACAGGGTGAAACACCATTGCTCTCTGTTGTCGTTGACCCCCATAACATTCGACGCCAACACTTTCTCATGTTACAGTGGGTCTTACTTTGTGACTATTACAATTATTTCTCTCATTTGTAGAAGACCTTTGAACTAGGTTGGGCTATCAATGCCCACATGATCGTTGCTACTATTTACCGCAATCACTGCCTACTATTCAAAGTATGTTCACTTGCAGAATTATCTTTTGCCTTTATCAGAACCGCCCCCGAGGGTGCTGCATTTGTCTACACCAACACTTCAGTCATATTTTACATAGGTGCATGACACGATCATGGGGCATGCCCGCCTCGTTTGTACACAGTTTTCTATTTTGCGCACCTCATAGAAGTTCGGGTCCTACCGGTTCCTTTTTCCCTCCAACGGATCGCTCTGGACAATCACACTATTACTCTCTCTTACAACAACATTCTCAGTAGAAGAAACATTGATGGATTTCGACTATACTTATGCTCCTAACCTCATCCATCAGGGGGCATCTGTTATCACTGAAATTTCGTCCACACATGGTTACAAGAACTCAGCATCGTCAAACAGTAATGAATTTATTCATGAACCTAAATTAATACCACAACATTCAAAAAGGTCAAAAAACTATACAAAGTAGTGAAAAATTGAAGAGCGCTTTGCAGACATGGGGCGCGCGCGCACATGCACGAAACAGGAACGTAGAAATCGTGCATATGCGCACGATGCGCGACCGTTAGCGCAAAAAATCATGCACCTGCTAAACAATGCATTTATGAAAGTGGTTAGCCTCCCAACCACTTATGGTTCATCTCCCAAGCCGATTTGACCCTCAAATCTGGGCTGGATCCGACTGGTGGGCTGTTCAAAGACCTAATAATGCCCTAAATGGCCTCTTTTCACACTACAAAACAGTTACACAATAACCCAATGCAATGCTATAAAAATCCATGAATGCACCTCATTTTCTCAAGGAATTCTAAATAATGTTATGCTGCCTATATTGTTTTAAGGACTCCATCCTTGACAAGAGCACGTTGGCACCATTACATTGAGCAATCCATCTCACCATTGAGTGGATTTGTAAAGAGTTCTTTCATCACCATTTTCCATTTTCTTTGTTGTAAGAAGAGCTAGCTAGTGAGGGTCCAAGAACCTTCCCTTGGAGGAAGAAGGGACTCATAGTCCCCTTTCTTCTTGGTGCTTTGTTTTCATCAATAGATCAGCCTCAAACATTGGTGACATGGGTATTTTTGTTCTTGTTATTTCTATGTCCCTATGCTCATGATTTTAATTTTTATTGCATCTATTAGTCTAATTCTTAGTTATAGTTTTTTTTTTCTTTCTCTAACTCTTTTCTCTACAGCTGTCCTGCTCAGCAGACCCAACTGAGCTTGCAAGCACCTCTTATTTGCTCACCAAGGTGACGAAAGAGGCGCAACACTTTCCATCCAAGTTCCACTTGTCCATTCTGCAATCCAACCAATGTGTTCTATTTACAATAGCTTCTCTTATGCAGTCAAATCCAAAATTTACCTTTATGAAACATTCCAGAACCTTAGAATGAAGTAGCTCAGAACATCACATCTCTCTACTACCACAACATTATTGAATCAAATATTGTTAATCCTAGTTGTCCATTAGATTACTTCATTAACATTTCCCTGTGGAACCATACCTTTCACACTTAATACCATTCTGTAGATTTTAACCTTGTACAATATTTACTGCAAACATATTTTTAGCAAAAGAACAGAAAAGATACAATGGAAAATACAAACATTACACAGAGATTTTTCCCCTTGAAACCCAAACCGATAAAGCTAGCATATTCTATATCCATTCATGGTGATACATTGTTTACAATACAATATACATATAGGAGCCAGTGGCATCCAAAACCCTACCCAATGACCTGGATTAGTCAACAACCCTAATTCCTTAACCGGAAATAGAAAACCATCGGAAAAAAACCATGTGTTGAAAAACTACCTAATTATGTGACACTACTACTCGTGCAAAGAATAAAATGCATACCCAACATTCTCCCACTTGTTTTTATTTCTTTGCATACATGAGGTTATAGGGTTACATAGTCAACAATCCAAGGAAACAATGCCCATGGATCCTCTACACCAAGAGAACTTCTCAGTGCTCACAGATTTTGTTAATGAATTTGCAACATTCTTCAAAGTGTTGACCTTCATTAGAAATACTTTATTTTCTTCAACCATGTCTCTCACAAATTTATATTGAATATCAATATGCTTTGTCTTTGAATGATAAGTCGGGTTCTTCACCAGAAAAATTGCACTCTAACTGTCACAATCTATCCTTACAGCTTGTTGTACCAACCCAATACCTAAACACAATATTTGTGACCATATCGCTTCCTTACTTGCATGAGTGGTTGCCATGTATTCATCTTTTGTAGTTGAAAGTGCCACTACACCTTGTTTTTTGCTCATCCAACTTATTTCTCCTTCAAATAGGTTAAACACATACCCACTTGTATATTTCCTACGATCCAGATATTCAACCCAGTCTACATACATAAATCCATGTGTATCCACCACTCTGTCCAATCCCAGTCTTCCTTCATAGCACAATCCATAGCTAGCAGTGCCACGCAAATACCTGCAAACCCTTTTTATTGGTGTCCAATGCTCCTTCCCTAGTTTTGACATATACCTTCTCAAAACTCCCACTGCATGTGCAATTTTCGATCTAGCACAGACCATTGCATACATCAAACTACCAACTTCACTCGCATGTGGAACATGAGACATATCCTGATCCTCTTCTTGTGTCTTGGGACAATGATCCGCAGATAAATTTACCCCAATAGGAATAGGAAACTTGACCGGTTTACATTCCTGCATATTAAACCTCTGCAATATTGTCTCGACATATTTTCTCTAATTTAACCAGATTTTCCTCTTTTTCTGATCTCTTTTAATTTCCATGCCCAATATGAAATTTGAATCACCGAGATCCTTCATGTCAAATTTAGAGGACAAGTGAGTTTTCACATCCTAGATAATCTCCTTGTTGTTTCATATCAACAACATGTCATCCACATACAAGACCAAATAAATCAAATGATCATCAACTAATTTAAAATGCACACAATGATCCTCTTTGCTTCTTGTGAAGCCAAATCCCAACATATAAGTATCAAATTTTTGATACCATGTCCTTGGTGATTGTTTTAAACCATATAGGGACTTTTTCAACTTGCATATCAACTCCTTCTTTCCCTTCACAACATAACCTTCTGGTTGCTTCATATAGATTTCTTCTTCCAAATCTCCATGTAGGAATGTTGTCTTTGCATCCATCTGTTCTACTTCAAAATCAAATGCAACAACAATAGATAACATAAATATTATAGAGGTTAAATTGGCAACAAGAGAAAAAATATCACCAAAATCAATTCCCCCAACCTGGGAGTAACACTTTGCTACTAATCGAGCTTTGTATTTCTCCACTTTTCCTTGTGCATTCAGCTTCTTTTTAAATACCCATTTTCTACCAATGGGATTTATTCCAATTGAAAACTCCACTAGATCCCAAGCCTCATTCTTATCCAGAGATGCCATTTCTTCGTCCATGGCCCTTTTCTAAAGATTTCCATCCTCTGAATCCACTGCCTCCCTTACAGTTCTAGGATCATCATCAGTAATAGACAAAGAAAAAGTTGAATGGAAAATCATATGGAGTATACCTTTCTAGTAGCCTTCTTTCTTGAACCGATCTCTTCAATACTGGAGTATGAGGATCTTCTTTTTCTGATTCTTATTCTTATGTAGAGTATGATTCATCATCCTTTAAATCAAACTCTATTTTCTTTAGTTCTTCCTTACTTGGTAGGACTTCCTTTTTAACAACATCCTTCATTTCTCTAAATACTACATCTCATCTATACACTACCTTCTTAGTTTCTGGGTTCCAAAGCTTATAACCTTTGAGACCATATTTATATCCAATAAATATACACTTTTCAGCCTTCTTATCTAGCTTACTCATGTTTTCTTTTGGAACATGAACATATGCATCACAACCAAATACCTTGAGATGTGTGAGAGAAGGTTCCTTACCAGTCCATACCTCTTATGGAGTCTTGTCATCCAATGTTGGTGAGGGTGATCTGTTGACCAGGTAACATGTAGTACCCACTACCTCTGCCCATAACTCTTTCCCTAACTCGACACCACTAAGCATGCACCTTTATTTTTCCATCAGCATCATGTTCATCCTTTCTGCAACTCCATTTTGTTAAGGTGTATATGGATTAGTCTTATGCCTTGTTATACTGCACTTCTTACAGAATTCTTCAAATTCATTCCCGCATAACTCTCTGCCATTATCTATTCTCAACACCTTAATTCTTTTCTCTGATTGATTCTCAACAAGAGCCTTAAACTCTTAAAACCTTTCAAAGACTTCAGATTTCTTCCTGAGGAAATATATCCAAGTATTCCTTGATAATTAATCTATAAATGAGACATCGTACACAAATGTTCCCAATGATGGGACCGACACAGGTCCAAAAACATCACTGCGAACTAGATGTAAAATTCCTTCTGCCCTCATTTCACTAGAGGGGAATCTTACCCGATTCTACTTCCCATATAGACAATGTTCACAGAAATCAAAATCCAAAGAGAATTTAGACATACCTTCAACCATACCTTTACCATGTAGTAGTCGAAGACCCTTCTCTCTGATATGCCCTAGTATTTTATGCCAAAGCATAACCTTTTCTCCAGAGACTGTAGGAGTTCTTTCTTCTTCAACTCCAATATCAGGAACAATGGAACTATTACACCCATCACTAATAGTGCTTCCTTGCATCTTATATAGAGTTCCAAACTGAACTCCCTTAAGCAAAATCATTTCTCCTCCAATCATCCTACAAGTTTCCTTTTCAAATATTGTTTTTAACCCTGCATCGTCCATTTTTCTTACATATATCAAATTTCTAGATAAACCTAGGATGTGCAGAACACCAGGAAGTGTTCTAATCCTTCCATATATGAGCCTCAACTTGACTTTTCCTTGTCCTATGATTCTGCTTGTCGAATCATCACCTAAGAAATCATTACCTCCATCATACATTTCATATTCCTAGAACCACTCTCTGTGGGGATTCATATGAAAAGATGCACTTGAGTCAACCAACCATTCCTCATGATCTGCATCTATGTTTGAAGAAGCCAAGTACACATCCCCTCCTTCTTCCTTGGAGGTCTTTTCTTTTGTAGAAGGAGATTCTTCAGATACCTTCTTTTTCTCAACTTTGGATCTACATTGCTTCTTGTAGTACCCTTCTTTTCCACATCTCCAACATACCTTTACAAACTTTCTGGGAGATTTAGATCTACCCTTAGACTTAGATATCCCATTTGAGAACTTAGATCTATTTATTTTCTGGGAACGTCCTCTTACAAAAAATGTGTCTGTGCTCTGTCCTTCTATATTCTTTCATCTCATCTCCTTCGACAACAAGGATGAGACTACTTCATAAAACTTCAAGGAAGTTGTATTACTACCTATAGCCACAACCAGATTATCCCACGAATCTAGTAAATAACATAGTAAACTGATACATTTATCTTCATCTGAAATTTTAATCTAAATAGATACTAACTGACTTACCACAGTATTGAAGGCGTTCAAATGCTCTGCGACCGAGTCTCCTTCTCTCATCCTCAGGTTATACAACTTATTTCTCAGGAATAGTTTATTTACTAGGGAACTTAGACTGATACAAATTCCCCAACTTTTCCCATAAATCCTTGGTTGTAGCTTCCTCTGACACATTCAGTAATACTGAATTGGAGAGACACAATCAGATTTTGCTCTTTGCCTTTCGATCCAAATTTTTCCATTCATCTACTGAAGTTCCTGTAGGTGAAGTACCTAGATATACCACAATCCACTGATCTCTGTCCATAAACAGATCTTCCATATTGAGATTCCACAGCTCAAAACTTTTCCCATTAAACTTCTCGATCTCCATCTTTGAATTGCTTTCCATTTCTTTTCACCTAAAAAATTAATACCACATATGTCCCACTGTAACAAGGCTCATCACAGTCCCAGGCCAAACCCTTGACCACAATGGCATCCCCCTGAAGCCAACAAATCTTTGATATCAAATGTATATTTTAACCTTGTACAATATTTACTGCAAACAATTTTTCAGCAAAAGAACAAAAAAGATACAATGGAAAATATAAACATTACACAGAGATTTTTCCCCTGGAAACCCAAACCGAGAAAACCAGCATATTCTATATTCATTCATGGTGATACATTGTTTACAATACAATATACATATAGGATCCAAAAGCATCCAAAACCCTAACCCAATGACCTAGAATAGTCAACAACCCTAATTCCTTAACCAAAAATAGAAAACCATCGGCAAAAAGCCATGTGCCGAAAAACCACCTAAATATGTGACACGTTTCCCCTGCACCCCACAAGGGGGGGCCTAGCGCCACCCCCCCCCCATAACCCCCCTGCGTGCCCGATGCAAAATAGACACTACTACTCATGAAAAGAATATAACACATTCCCAATGGAAATTTATTTTCATTCAGTGGCACTTTTCAAGTGGAAGAGCATTCATTTTTCTATCTCCAATTTCTCTGCATTGGCATCCTGATTCCATTGTGAACTCTGATATCATAAGTGGATTTCTTTCACTGAGTAATTTTAGACAAGTAGCTAAGTTGTTTATGGATAAATCCGTAAGTGCGGACACAAACCGATCTCCCTAGATCCACCTGGATCTAGAACAAAACATGACAGAATAGGACGCTTTCCTTAAGTTTTAAATATTGAATTTACTAAGAGGCAAGAATAAGTAACAT
>ML780307.1:286286-297989 GCA_009831015.1 Picea engelmannii
GAAAATAATGTGTAACATAAGTCATATCTAACAAGTCCTTCCCTGGAACTCCTATGATTGATACATAGAGATTATTAACACACAACCTCTTAAGCTCATTGTTTTCTTCTACATCAAGCTTGCAATTGTCCACGCATCTCTACCTTCAAGGTTATGGAGCCTTACTTTTCCTTTCTATGCCCATTTATGAAATTATTCACCTACTATATTCATTTTCTATGTGAGTATTCTTTCGTTTGTTGGACCTACAATTTATTCACTCTGTCTAGCAGTTAAATAATAATCCCTCTATTCTTCTCTTCTCGAGTTTTTTATCCACTTTTCATTACTTTCCCTGTAGCTCTTTACTGCCTCATCCAACTTATTTAAGATTTTTCATGCTTCCATGACTCTCATATCTGATCCTAGTCTTGAATTTATCTGATTATACCTCTAATTCTGCAAAATCTGCCAGCAACCATTTCGTTAGAATTATACATATCATAAACAAATTGTCAATTAAATTTACATGTACTTTTTCTTCTCAATTAATGAATATTTATATCATAATTCTCCAATTTCTAATAATTCTATGTTATTATCCCATGAATCATATTTCCAATGGCTGTATTCTTACTCCAATTTGATTTATAAGCTGAAATTTATGGCTTCCTGAAGGAGCCACTTTCACCTCCATTTGTGCATTTTCTCCATTGGTGAAATTTTATTGAAATGTTAACTTCTGTCAACTGCAGAAGAAAATATGTCAGGAACTAGAGAAACTTTTATATGAGGCATAGATAATAAAAATTACAAAGAATTCATATAAACTTTTATATTTTCATTTTGATGTTCTAGTAAAAAACTACATCAATCTGGAAATGACAACTTTTCCCTTTTTCACCTCTTTTTCCAAACTTAGAATTTTTGGCAAAACTGGTTCTCTCAATATGTGCACTTCCAGAAAATTTTCACTAAATCAAAGTTGTTTGTATTGATAATTAAATAAAATTTTGAGTAAATAAGAAAATTTCAGTATTTTGATCTGGGGTCACTTTTCCTCCGAAAATCTCAAAATTCCCAAAAAAGTGGCCTGGAATAGTGGATTTTGGCCTATTTCATCATCCCCATTCCAATCCCCTTAGGATTTATTCAATTCATTAATGGTTTATTTCTGTGTCTATTTTCTAGACACTCTCAACGAATTTCAGCTTAATTTGGACCTTTGCCAATGATTTGGACCCAGATCTTTAAAAACCATTATTTTATCATTTTTGACAAATGAAAGCCAAAATGGACAAGGGCCCTCTCTAGAAATTTTGTAGAAATCATCTCTACAGACAAAACCCATATGTTTCATCCAAATATGACTTAATATGCTCTTGTTATGGCCAAAATACGAAAATATCTCCAGACTTAGTTCTTTATTTTACACTGTGGAGCAGTTTTGCCTATGGGACAATCTGCACCGTTGATCTTAAAATTGGAATAGATATGGACCATCTATTGGAGGTTCCCATTTGTATTTCTGAAGAATAAATCTCAAAAGATACTCTGAAAAGAGAATATCAAAGAATATTCATTTTCGATACCATAGGAGCTTTTCATTCGGAGTTCACAAAACTAGGTAAGTTTTGATACCATCGGAATTGGTTACTTGGGGTTCCAAAAATTAGGTAATTGTCACCACTCTGACCAAAGGGTATCGATGAATATTCCCTTCTCGATACCTTGTCACTAAAACTTCAAAAATTCAGGTGAGTTTCACTCCTCTGAAAAGGAGGGTATCGAAGAATATTCCCTCTTCGATACATTATCACTCGGAGTTCAAAATTTTGGGTGAGTTTCACTGCACTGAAAAGGAGAGTATCGAAGAATATTCCCTCTTAGATACTTTATCACTTGGAGTTCAAAAAGTCGAGTGAGTTTCACTGCTCCGAAAAGGAGGGTATCGAAGAATATTCCCTCTTCGATACCTTATCACTCGAAGTTCAAAAAGTCGGGTGAGTTTCATTGCTCTGAAAAGGAGAGTATCGAAGAATATTACCTCTTCAATACCTTATCACTCGGAGTTCAAAAGTTCAGGTGGGTTTCACTGCTCCAAAAATAGGGTATCGAAGAATATTCCTTGTTCGATACCTTATCACTTAGAGGTCAAAATTTTGGGTAACTGTCGCCACTCTGACTAGAGGGTATCGAAGAATACTCCCTCTTTGCTACCGTTGAAACTCTTCTAAATTATATCTTCCTTAAATCATTTCCGAAAGAATAACTCAGCGAGATATGACGACGGAGAAAGATCTCAATTTATATAACGACTCTCATTTTTTTGAGATTCTACCATCGACTTCTCTTCCGGCTCAACTTCGAAGTCCTTTCGACACTTCCATCCCGGAGGCCTATCAGGAATGCCTTTCTCGGACCTCTAACATTGAATCTTGACCATTGATTTCCTTTTGCTTACCAAATGATTGAAAATGAACGTGGATCATCAGTTTACCTCATTTCTCAAACCCCCAAAAGGAATCTCATTCGTCGATCCAGTGACTTTGTCAAACTTTGAAAACATTGATATTTTTAAATTTTTAAAGAACGAATCTAGGTCGTTAATCTCAAGATCGAACACAATCTCGACCTTCAATTCTCTGAAATCTTCTCCACGCTATTGTGACCATTAAAATTATGAATTTTTCAACCTTCCAAGACAAATTTGTCTCTACAACTCCACAGATCAAATCCATTAAACCTCTCAAACAATCTGAATCATCTAAACACATATTTTCTCATGAATTTGGGGATTTCACTCTAATTTTCCACCATTTTCTCCAAAATTCATACCAATTGAATCTGTAATAGTGAATATACTCGATTCACACCCATTCCGGCCCATACCAATACAATGTTTCAACCAGAAGATCTGATACCAATCTATAACATACCCAGCCATCCATAGGCTGAGCACGCCACCTCAAAAACTCGCTCCTAAACCGATTTCAAATTCTGATAATAATTAATTTGAAATCAAGCATGAAAGACTCACATGCAATAATAAAAATTCATGCTATAGCATAAAATAAATAACAATCTTCCATGCACCACAATAACCAACAAGCATGCACACATAAATTCATCTCAGAGCTAATTAAATACATAGTAGAATATACATTATATAGAAAAACACAGAGAGCACTTATCTTTCAAGTAAACATTCACCAGTTGGTTGCAGACCATGGATTTTCCTCCCAAACATAGACATTGTTGTCCATTTACTCTCAACAACAGTTCACCCTTGAGCCAGAACTATGAATCCACAAGGATGGGTCCTAGGCCAAAATCTAAAACACACAAAAGCTGGCTAACTAGCTCTTAGGTTTCCCAACCACACAACAAATCCGAATTTTCCAACTCTCTTTCCCTTCCAGCCTGCACAACCCAAAGAAATGAACACCTTTATCTGCCATGCAGTCCCTTAGGTTGTTCCATTTCTCTCCAGGGGTCCAATGCTACTAGTCAGGAAATCTCCCTGCTCAAAACTCCAAGGATTCTCAGTAGTGGACAGTTCTTTCCAAACTGCCATCAATCTCATGCACTCGAGTATCCATTTCTTCTTGGAATGATCATAATACATTATAGTTCATAAGGGTTAGAACCAGGGTGTTACACTTTTCATCATGGAGAGGATCCTAGCGCATGAAGAAGAAGCCTTAGGAGGCCCAATGACTTTCTCCTTTTTGCTCAATGACTTTTTGAAGTGCCAAGACATCACCCTAGAAGGGGTTGACGTCAACTTTTAGTGTTTCTTTATGTGCAAATTTTAATTTAAATTTAAATTACTTTGTAAAGGGGTAAAATAAATGGGAATGTCTCTCTTATTTTGTGGTTTACCCTAACTATATGTGGACAACCACTTTTAGAGGTTTTGTATAAATAAGAATCAAATTCATTTCATTTTCATATAGCTCTCTCATGAGAGAAGACTACTTGACTGAAATTTTCACCCTACTTGGGAATTTTGAACTATCTCTCTCTTATGCAACATTTTTGGATGCTTTTTATGGTATATTATTGAGCTAAGGTGGTGCTCACCTCTTGGAGACTTTTTCTTTTGCATGTGGAAGGAAATTGCTTGGTAAACTAGGGCTTTTTTCTTGCTATCTTGTGGAATTGGCAAGAGAATTTCTTCACTTGTTGGTATTTTATTCTTGTTTCACTAGTATTCTAGTCTAAAACCCTTGGAGGAGTGTAATGGAATACACCCTCCACCAAGTTCCATCTTATTTGCTATTTGATAAGTCATTTTTGCAAGGTCACTAGGAGGAGTAAAAGGGCTTACACCCTCCTAGACTCACCTTTGTTGGTTTTACATGCTCTAGGGAGTATAATGGCCTACACCCCTAGATATATTGTGTATCCAATCCTTATAACCAAGAATTCATTTACCCAATAGATTAAAAGAACTAATCTGAAAATTGCATTGGAGAAATAAAATAGTTGCATTGGATAACGTGTTTTGTTGAGATATTTAAATTGTCTAAAGTGGAATCAATTTTACATGCTTTAAGCTTGCCTAAGCCACTAGGGAATTTAGTGTATCCAATTACATCGTATTTATGTTATAACTTTATGCTACATCCATTAGGTCTGCAGCAAACTGATTTAAATTTCTTTCTCTTAGTCAATATTCAATTGTCAGAAATTTCTAAGAAGCTACCATAATACTCTATTAATCATTGTGCATCTTTTGGGTGGTTTATTTGTGATTTCTATGGTTGAATATTGCTGATGTATAAATGGTTTGATACATCCATAAGGATGCCATACTACTTTGTTGATAACTTCATATAGAAGCCCTAATTCACCATCAAAGTTCATGCTTAACTATTGGAAAGTTATCTATTGTTTTAGTAGTTCATTGTCCAATAACTATTTGGTAATTTTGATGGTTAAATATGTAGTAACTATCTCTTATTATTTCTGATATATATTACCTTTTACTTCTGAAATATAGGACAGAAAGATTCACTTGCTTTTCCACTTTATTTTTGGGCTTGTATCTCGATTATTTGTCTTATCTCAGGCACATGTAACACTTTGGTGTGGGTACTCAAGTCTCTGGAAACCATTTACCATCATCTAGACTCATTTCCAAGCCCTCATACTTCTTCCATCATTTACCTAAGGGGTTCCTCTCAAAACATATTCATCCCCTGTCTCAATTCCCCCTAGGGTCACCTGAGATTCCCCCCTTCAGGTGATTTCATCATATCTAAAGTGATTGGAGTACCTATCTAAGGTGACAATGGGTAGGTATTCCTACAGTTCTCATGATCTTATGGATTGGGTCGGGATTTTCCCAACCTACAATTTGTGCGATAAAATTTTGGTGTCGTTGTCGAGCAGGATTTTTAATCCTCTTTCAATCCCCGAAGACACTTTGGAAAGATTTTCCTGGAGAATTCACCATAGCTTCCTTAGCGAATCCATTTGAGGGAAGTTCCCTTTTCACTTTCGACAGACTTCATAAAAATTTTTCTGGTGACTCCATTAAGGAAAGATACCCTCTCCGTCTTTGATGAGATTTGAGCTCATCTGACAACCTCATTGACATGTTGTTTCAGTAATGGAACCATGGCATCACGAGACTTAGATTGGTTCACTCATGATTTATCTCCTTCCCTTGATATCTAGGATATACCTAGGTATCCAAATCGTTATGCTCCGAAATGGAATGAGAATTGTCCAAAGTTTAATGATGATCCATCCCAAGCGATCACCCATGTTATGAATTTTATGAAATATACTTCGACATTGAAGGTATCACATGATGATATATTAATGCAATTGTTTATAATATCTCTGGAGTTAATACAAAATAGGTAGCTCACATATCAATGCAAACCGAGGACTGTACTTTCCTCTACCAAGATCGTAAATTTATTTCTCTAACATTGGGGGCCAACTACTCAGAGATCACAGGATACTCTCCCATCCTCCACAAAAGAAGCACTTGAAGAACAATTTTTTGATGAGGAGGAACTTTCCAAGTAAATGCAAGATGTTGACAAGATGTCACCCTCCAATGAGAAAAATGACAATGATGAGAAGGACAAGAGATATCTCTTTGATCATCCCAGGAACAATCAAAAGAAACACTCTACATTGAGGGCCAAGCCCCTTATGATGAAGAGGAACTGGAGGAGTATGTCCATAAAAAAATATGTTGTGAAGAAAAAGAATAATTTTGATGAAGTCCCATGTACTGAGAATCTAGATGAGAGATCAGCGCCCATTTTCTTGCTTGACGAAGATGAATTTTCTCAGCCTTGCTTTCCTCATACACATAAATATGAAAAAGTGATTAGTCCAAAGGATGAAATTGGTTCCATGGGGGACCTATCAGACATGGTTTATCAATACCTTGATGATTTCATACATATTAGGATACGTATATGGGATATGGGATTCACTTTTGATAGAGATCCCATTTATGACATTAAGGGTGGTTCTCAAGAAAAGAGGGATGATTTTTCATCTTCAGAAGATTGGTATTCATGCTCATATGATTCAGATGATTGGAATCTTGATGATGATATGATCATATATTTATTCCATTGAGTTGAGGATAAATTGTCACCATACACTCACGATGACTTTCACTCATCCCTTGGGAGTTGTTATTCATATATTTTTGAGGGTTCAGATTTGTTCTATGAAGATTTCCAACGGCCTCTGTGCTTATATTTTGACAAATACAAGAACATGGGAATCCCTAAGTATTCAAAGACTCAAGTTGCAGAGCAATAATATTTTCATCCTAAGGAATTTTGTGAGGATATGCATATGAAAGGGAAACAATCTTTCAGTAGCAGGACGATTTCTTTCTCCGAACACGAGGTTGTCCCTTACCTTTTATCTTCTTCTCAGAGAAGCCATGCAGTCTTCTACCCATCTCTCATCACCTCTCAATATTCAATAAGAAGTGCATATTTATGTGCAGATGAATATGAATCATCATCGATATGTGGTAGTCCTATTCAGAGATGGATTGATCAAGATTGTGGCCATTCTCTCCAACGAGATTTCCTCCCTCCCACCCATCTCCATGAGTTTCTTTCTATGATTAATTACATTCTTACTTATGCTTATGACTATTTTATGCTTGACTTATCTTTGTTTTACTATATTATTAAGCATGGGGGGAGATACCTTTATGAAATGTTGAGCAGGTGGTTACATTGGTTGTACGACTTCACTTGACATTTTCAAGACCTGATCTTCAGGACCCCAAGTAAGTAGGTAGGTCATTTTGTTTTCCTGCATTTGAAACTTGATTTATCATGGTAGTTTAGTTGCATTTCATTTCTCATTTTCATTTTTTTCTACTTGAATTATTGATTTACACTTTTCGCTTTCATCATATTATATGGAAAAATAAAATAAAAAATATTTTCTAGAACTAGTTGTCTTTTTTGAAATTTTGGATTTTGATTAGATGAGAAAAGGGTGAGCAAACCACCCTAGATTTCACGATTTGATGTTTCAGTGTAGGAACATGTCTAACTAGGATATGTTGAGGTTCTCATGCACTCTTTTATGAGTATGTGTACCCAAGTAGGAGCCAGATGTTATCCCTAATTTCTAGGGATAACTAAGGAGATGTTGCCTGAAGGCCCTCATGTTATATACATGGAGTACCGAGAGACAGATGACTAATAACATCCACATGATCAGATAGAGACCCACTTCACCAATGCATCCTAGATTCCTCATGATGGAATTCACCACATCAAATTGCTTCCATAAGACAATGGGTCTTGCTCCATGAGATACAAGTCAAGTATTATGGTAAGTGTCACTTTAATACTTGAAGCATTTGAATATGTTGTATTTAAAGTTTCTTTTGATTATAGAATGTATGCTTGGAAATTATTCTCTTTTCCCTGTTTCACCTTGGTGGTTGACATTGCTACCTACTAAGTGGTCATCCTTGGGGATTGGTTTACTATTGGGAGGTCCCCTTGATGATTCATCATGCCATTCGCGATCATGCTCATCATTTTTCACATTGTTGGATTACTGAGAGGGGGGGTGAATTAGTAATAGAGAAATTTAATCATTTTTAACCATATAATCCAAGTGTTATATCAATGTACCATTATCATCCAATAAATGCAGAGTAAATAAGTGATGAAAAAATGAACAATCATACACATACACAGTACACCAGTTTTTTACGTGGAAACCCAAAGCGGGAGAAAACCACAGAATGTTTTTTCTTATATGTATTGAATAATTACATTCATTGGAAGCACCAACTTCCTTTGGTTTCCATCTACAACTAGAAGGAGGCTCCAACCCCCTTGTTTCTCAAGATACAACCTGAAGGAAGCTCCAACTGCCCTATTCTCTGGCTACAACCCCCTATGTTCTCCGGCTACAATCGGAAGGTGGCTACAACCACCTATCCTTGCCCCGTCCAACCGCTCTGAAGTAGAAGTAGAATGATGGAACCATTATCACATTATCACTGTGAGATATACCATTGTAAACTTGTACCAATAAACTTGAACCATCCATCAACCATGCATCAACTTGTACCTCAACATGTAATCAACCTGTACCATAAACAAGTGCATCAACCATGAACCAACCTATACCAAACAACATGTAATCAACCTGTACCATAAAAAAGTGCATCTAACCATGTACCAAGTATGTACCAATCATGTGTCAACTACTCATCAACTATGACTCATCAATATGTACCAACATCATCAACTATACACCTCATATATGTTCCAACTCATAAACTACTTGTCTCAACCATGTACCCAACATGTCACTAGTACATATGACCAAATTTGCGACGATTTTTCGTTGATATTGCCACACTTATCTGTCACAATTTCCATGAAAGCCAAGATTTTTTTTCGTCGGAATAATTTTGTTGCTATATCCACGATCCAAGTGTGCATGGAAACATCGACAAAATTATCTCTCCATGTGTCACCACCTTCAATATCAGTTAACCCTGTGCATAGTCGCAATTACAATGAACTATCGTTGCAATAAAAATGAAGAAATGTGGCAATTACGACGAAACTTTGTTGCAATTGAGATGAAAAGTTATGACAAGAAAATAACTTACAACACAGTTGTTGAATGTGTGATGAAAGCCCGACGCAACTTGCGACGAAAATCTATGGTAATATCAACAAGTGCAATATCTCAAAACCAAATTTACGACGCACATGTTGTATATGCGATGAATATTCGTGGGAAATTGCAACGAAGTTTCGTCGCTATAGCGACAGTGGTGGTAAAATAGTAAATTTTTTTCCGATGAACTTATGTTGATATTGCGACGATGACTTTAGGTTTTAAAATAAAAATTACATGAAATATGATATACCATATTGTATGCCATATTACAATGTAATATGGTAATGCCATATTACATTGAAATATGGCATTACTATTACATTGTAATATTGTAATATTCTCCCCGGGATGGGGTGCCACATTGAGGAGGAAGGACACGTGGAACTTAGCTAGGTAGAGCCATAATTAATGGCCACCGGCTCTCATCTCCTCACCATTAAGATGGGAGTGAGCCCGAGCAACCTACACCAGTGGATGAAGCCTCTCACTCGAGTGAAGAGGACGACAGATAAAAGCACTAAGAAATTATCCTTAATGGCCAAGGATGTCACGGTCACCTTCGTCCTTATCAGTCACCCAGAGGGATATGAGTTGCATTTGAAAATTGAAAGGCCGAAGGCTAAACCTTTGGAGTGTTGGAGCAGAGACACTCATCCAGTCGGCATTATGATTTTAGATCTTCTTCTCCACATACCGAGAGAAAGGGGCCGGCCTCGCAGAGGCGCAGCATGGTATGCAGCTGACTCCCGAAGGAAGTAGTAGAAGAAGTTCAACAAAGTGTTGGCGTTGGCATACACTCGTAGAACCAAAAAGCATGGGAGAACCAGAATGTCTCCCATGGCATTTGTGGAGGAGTTTGTTCTAGACAAACCCGCCGAGATGCCTCTAGAAAATCTCCTCTTCACTATCTCGGATAATTGGGATGTCCACACCTGTTTCGTGAATGATGCCATGCCTCAGGCTCCAGGAATGACACACAATAATCAGGAAGATGACCCAGCAGAGGTGTACACAACCTGCTATGTTGAGGAAGAATTACAGGGCAACACTGACAAAAAGGAAAATTCAAGAAGAAACAAACTTCTAGGGGAAGTGGCACAATAGGATAGGTTGCAAGTACAACAAGGTGGTGGTGCAATTGAAGACAAGGAGAAGGTTGAAAATAAGGAGTGAAATGCACAGGACCAGCCTCCATTCCTCCACTCGGAGCATCTGAAATTGATTTTTGAAACATGCAGCATGGTGGAAGACCAAATCCACAGGGCCATCCAAATCAGTCAACGCCTGGACATGATGTACGCAGCTTATTCCATCATGACTCCAAGATGACAATGCCCTATGTGTGCTCAGGCCTACACGATTCCAGTCAGAATGGGAAAGAACAACAAAGACGACGAGTACACTGGGTAAAAGGATTTGTCAATGATCATAGTTAGAAATTCTCTTTTGTTTCAAACCAGAGCTTTAGCTCAGTTAGACTATAGTTATGTTGTCAGTAGTAAATTAGGGAACAAACTTAAACTAATGGCAGCCATGCGTCATGGTTTCCTTCGAGTAGGGCGGATGGCAGCCTGGCTATTTTGGTTTGAAAAAAAGTGGCATGGAATGGCCAGTTGTCTTGGTTTCCTTTTTAGGCGGGATAGCTAGCGTTGTAAACGATTGTGTAAACCTGCAACTTTAATATAACAGGATCCTCTTTTTTTACTTAAAAAAAAAAAATATTGTAATATTGTAATATATATATCCCCTAAAAATAACCAAGGCACTAATCAACCAAATATTGTAAGTATGTGTTATCATGAAGTTGGATTATAAGTAAGAATACCAATATGACAATATACACAAAGAATAATTTGGAATATTACTTTAAAAAAAACACATGGATTGCATGAGTGAGTCATTATGCAATTTATATTACACAATACTATGACAACACTTATAAGATTTATGGATGATATCTTAAGACCATTTCTCGAACTTGTTTATTGTAGCCTCCTTGGATGATATTTTGACTTTTAGCAAGATTTGGGAAGATCATTTGAAACATTTGGAGATGATATTTTTAACCCTTCAACACAATTAATTGCAAGCCAACATGAAGAAATATGAGCTTGGAAAACAAATATTGTTGTGTAGGGATTTTGTAGTTAGAGGATGTGAATTGTGTATTGACCTAAGAAATATAAAATTCATTGTAAATTGATTGAATATCTTAGATAATTTAATTGAACCAAGGTAATTCATGGGGTTAGCAAATTATTTAGGAATGAAGTGTCTCTTCAATGTACATTAGAAAAGGCAAGTATAACATTTCAATTCATTGCAATTGAAAACCAAGTAACTGAAGCTTTGACTTGAAAGAATTGTAATGCATCAATATTTAATCTAATGAAACTTGAAATTTCATTTGAAATCAAATCAAATTTCACATGATACACAATGGCGGAACCTTTGATACAATGAAGGAGTTGGATAACATAACACTTGAAACTTTTTTTGGTGCAATCATAATATACCCAAATAAGATAAGGAATTGTACATCATAGTTTAGGCATTGAAGTA
>ML780307.1:328499-358647 GCA_009831015.1 Picea engelmannii
ATAATCCTTATTGACTTTGTCACTTTACTTTATCATTTAAATAATAATTTATTCTTTTCAAACTCTTTGACTTCTTTGACCTTTTGGGGCTTCAAGCCAACATATGAGGGTCCTCCAACCTCGTAAGGCTATAACTCTGAAACCATGAGGAGTTATGTGACGTTCCACATACCACTAGAAATGGAATGACATGTAATATCCATATAGAATAGTATTACCTTCAAATATATTAAAACTCTTACCATTATACATGAAACAACCTTGGGTCCATTACCCAAACCTTTGTGCTACCGGAATTCGCTACCGGACTTTCTTCAAGGGTTGACATCAATGACAACCAAACTTAATCAACATAGGTGGATCTTGTATTAAATGTGATTTTATGTTCCATGATATATTTGACTTGAGATCCTTGGAGGGCACACTTTTTTGACTTTGTGGGACCTTGTTTGGTATATTTTTTGAAGGAACGTGCCTAGCTTGGGCCTTCAATGGGGCAGGAAACCCACCGGTTGGATGTCATAGCCCAGACCTTGGGGCAAGATAGAGGATGAGTGTTGCCTTTGGAAAAAAGGAAGACACCTTGGAGGACCTCACCTATCCCTTACAATCCCAATGACTTGCCTTTGGAGGCTAAAAGTTGCATCTTGGGGCTTGACACCTTGTTTGGGGCTAAGGTTTGGTGGTGATTATGATGTTTTGATAGAAACTTGGCACCATAAGAGGAGGAGGATCCTTTGTATCATGGAGAGGATCCTAGTGCATGAAGAGGAAGCCTTAGGAGGCATAATGAATTCCTCTTTTTTTCTCAATGACTTGATAAACTTCCAAGACGTCATCCTAAAAGGAGTCAACGTCACCTTTTAAGGTTTCTTTATGTGCAAATTTTAAGTTAAATTTTAATTAATTTGTAAAGGGGAAAAAAAAAAGCAGAATGGATCCCTTATTTTTGGGTTTACCCTAAATAAATGTGGACAAACACCTTTTATAGGTTTTGTATAAATAAGAATCAAATTCATTTCATTTTCATATAGCTCTCTCATGAGAGAAGATTACTTAGCTGAAATTTGCGCCCTACTTGGGAATTTTGAATTATCTCTCTCTTGTGCAACATTTTTGGATGCTTGTTATGGTATATTGTGGAGGTAAGGTGGTGGGAATATCTTGGATACTTGTTCTTTTTCATGTGGAAGGAAATTGTTTGGTAAACTAGGGTTTTGTTCTTGTTGTCTTGTGGAATTGGTAAGAGAATTTCTGCACTTGTTGGTATTTTCTTCCTGTTTCACTAGTATTCTAGTCTAAAAACCTTGGAGGAGTATAAGGGCATACACCCTCCACCAAGATCCATCTTATTTTCTATTTTATAAGTCATTTTTTCAAGATCACTAGGAGGAGTAAAATGGCCTACACCCTCCTAGACTCACCTTTGTTGGTTTTGCATACTCTAGGGAGTAGAAGGGCCTAGAACCCTAGAGATATTGTAGATCCAACCCTTATAACCAAGACTTCATCTACCCAATATATTAAAAGCACTAATCTGAAAATTTCATTAGAGAAATAAAATAGTTGCATTGGATAATGTGTATGTTGATATATTTCAATTGTTTAAAGTGGAATCAATTTTACATGCTTTAAGCTTGCTCGAGCCACTAGGGCATATAGCTTAGCCAAGTACATCTTATTTCTCTTATAAATTTATGATACATCCATTAGGGCTGTAGAAAACGCATTTAAATTTCTTTCTCTTACTCACTATCTGCCATAAATTACTAAGAAGTTGCCATAATACTCTATTAATCATTGTGAATCTTTTGGGTGGTTTATTTGTGATTTTTGGTGGTTGAATATTTTTGTTGTAGCAATTTTTTTCGACAGCCATAAGTCTTCCATAATAAATTTCTAATAACTTCATCTAGCATCCCTAATTCACCGTCAAAGTTCATGCTTAAGTATTGGAAAGTTATGTACTATTTTAGTACTTCATTGTCCAATAATAATGTAGGAGCATCGCTCCACCTCAGCACACGCCAGCTGATTATCATGAGTGGTGTGCATACAAGGAAGGGAGAGGTTTTTCCCTCTCATTTTTCCCTTGAGAATCTAAGCGTGATCAAGGAATTTAATGTTGACAAACTGGAAGAGCCAAGTTTTTCCTTTGCACAAGCTAGAGATAAGGTCACCATTAAGTGGTTGACGGTAGGAGGGATCTGCATACGATTCGGATCAGATTTTCATCATTGTAATCTTCCTGGGTAGTCAGGCATTTTTGAATGGTGATTAGACACCACTAAATTAGTTTGGAGGGAAGCTCATTGAGCCCCTCTTGTATAAAACTCTTGTATTGTTACCAATAGAAAAAGGGGGAGGCACTAGAGTAAAAATATAGATGCACAGGCGATAGGGAGATAAACACAGAGAGCCGAGACTCAGTCGCAATTCGGACTCAAACATTTGTAATTCAACATTCTACCATTAATATAAAAGGGACATTTTTTCATGTTTATCAATTTATGTGTAATGTATGCATGGATGTTTTGTTGTGAATGTCATTCGTATGTATTTGAGTTGTATATGTATGGTAGAAATCGTCTGCAGGGATAGAGGTGCAATTTTATATCTGTGAGTGTGTTGGATTAATTCTGGTTCTCTAAGCTAAGTGCAAGGAGTGCATGACAGAGGGGGGGAACTCTGTGAGCCGACACAAGGAGTGCATGTCTTAACTCAATGGACTCAGAAGAGAAGCTACCAGAAGGGCATACCAGGGTAATTCACAAACTTGGAAGGAAATTTCAAGGTGGTTAAGTACCTTGTAAAGGAAGACTATGTAGGATGAAACACAATGCAAAGTTAATGAACACTCTGTAACACTCTGCGAGGAGGGCATAGAGAAAGTATGAGAGCGTACTTGAGAAAAATATTTTGAAGTGTTGGAATCCTTAAGATAACCCTAGGGTTGTTGAACACTCTGAGGAAGGAAGGCTTTGCAAGAGTGCTTCGATGAAGGAAAGGAGATGTCTTAATACCTTCAAGAAGGATAAGGGAGAAGTCGTCGAAAATCTTAGCCGAGCGCAAGGAGTGCACCAATGATATTCTATATTCATCTTACAATATTAGGAGGAAGGGTGAGAATTTTCCAGGAGGGAAAGAGAAAGTTTATTGAAGAATGCAGAGGAATTGAAAACCTTGAAGGTTTTCAAGCCGAGCAAACTCGCAGAAGAGTCTACGCAGAACTCTGCAAGAAGTGTAGAAGAAGGTCGAGAATAGTCTAAGTCTCAAGAATCAATTTGTGCTAAGTGTGTAAGAAGGGTTGAGGAATCGCAAAGTCCCAAAGACTGTGCATATCATCCCTCATCGGAGGAGACAGGTGGTCGCAGATCGAGTGGTTTGGGAGGTAAAGTTTCAGAAGATATCATGGAGTAGAAGTTGAAACTCTTGAACTCAGAAGAGTGGAGTTGTCCCTATTTTTTGGAGCTAGAAAGGGCATGTGGAAGATATCCATGGAGTTCAGAGGAAGAATACTTTGGAGAAAAGGCAAGGAGGAGAACACTCGAAGAGTTGGGAATGAAGTAATCATGGTCGTCCATTGAGATAGGACATGTGGAGTTGGATTAGTGCTCTGTTGATTCGCAAATAGGGAAAAATAGAGATAGGAGAATTGAAAACTTCCAAAGGATGGAGTAACGGAGTAGATCATAGCCATTGGTTGTGAGGACAACGTGGACAGTAGATCTGGTCTTGGAGAATTTGTTGATTCAAGTATCAGGAAAAAGGGAGCATAGAGGTCGCAAAAGTTCTAAAATGCGGAGTCACAAAGGGAACTGGCCCACGATCGTCATCCGTGGTCACACAAAAGGTAGGAGCTCGGTAAGAAGGGTTAGCGCCCACTTGCATTGAGGTTTGTACAACACTAAAGGAGAGGGCCTATGGGTTCCATAAGACTTGTGCCAAGGGAGGAAGGACCTGTGATAGAGAGTGTAAGGTTCCAAGGATCTGAAGAGTCAATCAGACTCAGTTGTTTGAATGATCTTAGACCGGGAGGTCGCGTAGCCCCCAAACAAGAGGAAAAGGGGATGGGATTTCACACCAAGTGGTATCAGAGATAATAAAGAATTAATTTCTATAGGAAAGGGAGATAGAGTAGGACACTCTATGGAGACTTTTTAGAGGCACTCAATAGATGGTAAATAACTAGATGGATTGCAAGTGAAGCAGGATGGACGTTGGAGGTCATGAAAATAGTCTAAGGGAAGTTTTCCTATAGAAAATCAAAGAGGAGATGGACAAGGATCTCAGAGAGATCCAAGCTAAGATGGAGATGCTATCATTTAAGATACAGTAGGAAGAAAAGGTTTGCTGGAGATACGAGTGGCCTTTTTAAAGGACAGTTAAGTGGCTTGTTCGAAATTTGTTGGACGAAAGAAAAAACATGTTTTGAGGAGGTGGTTGAGATATGTTGGAAACCTTGATCATTAGAGGAGTCACGATATTCTTTCCAAGCAGCCGAGGATAGTGAGTTGAGACTGTCATGGAGGAGGAGGAACAAATACTGAATTCTATCCCAATAGGATAGGAGCACCCAACTGAGTTACTCACTCAGTGGGAAATGGAGCTAAAGGAAATGGAGGATTTCTTGGAAAGTCCGAAACCAAAAGGTGGCTACCATGGATTAGCCATGCCAAAGGAAACACACTAGCATGAGTTGCAGCTGGAGGAATCTAGAATAGAACTATCCAAAGAACTAATAGGAGTTAGTCTGTCAGAAGATGTAGTTGAACAACAGTTCAGTGGTGAGACTGTAGAATTGGAGTCTGCAACAGAGTGGCCAGTCAATGTCACAGAAGATGAAATAAGTATGGGAGATCAAGATGATTAAACCATAGAGCGATATGCACAGTTGCAGGTGAGTTGACTGAACAAAGTAGGCCAGTCGATGAAGCAGCTGGAAGAGGTGATACAGGAGATAAGGGAGCTGATGTTGAGGTCAGTGGAAGAGACGATCGGAAAGAAGAAGATGGACAGAAAGGAACCTGCATGAGCGGTAGGGAAGATGCGGCAGCTGCAACAGCAAAGTAGAGGAGAAGAAAGACAACTCCAAGAGAAGGTTTGGGATCCAGGAGGATTTCAACAAAGATGGGAAGCTCATGAGTAGGAGCTCATGATTTTTTATAGCCATGGAGTATGATTCAAGATTATCGCTCCACCTCAGCACATGCCAGATGATTATCATGAGTGGTGTGCATACAAGGAAGGGAGAAGCATCACCCTCTCATTTTTCCCTTGAGAATCTAAGCATCATCAAGGCATTTAATGTTGACAAGCTGGAAGAGCCAAGTTGTGCCTTCGCTCAAGATGGAGATAAGGTCATCATTAAGTGGTTGATGATAGGAGGGGTCTGCATCTGATTTGGATCAGATTTCCATCATTGTAATATGCCTCGATAGTCAAGCATTTTTTAATGGTGATTAGACACCACTATATTAGTTTGGAGGGAAGCTCATTAAGCCCCTCTTGTATAAAAATATTGTATTGTTTCCAATAGAAAAAGGGGGAGGCACTAGAGTAAAAATGTAGATGCATAGGTGATAGGGAGATAAACATGAAGAGATGAGACTCAGTTGTAGTCCGGACTCAAACATTTGTAATTCAATATTCTACCATTAATAGAAAAGGGACAGTTTTTCTTGTTTATGAATTTATGTGTAATGGATGCATGGATGTTTTGTTGTGAATGTCATTCGTATTCATTTGAGTTGTAGATGTATGTTAGAAATTGTCTGCAGGGATAGAGGTGCAATTTTCTATATGTGAGTGTGTTGGATTAAGTCTAGTTCTCTAGGCTAAGCTCAAGGAGTGCGCGACAGAGGGGGGGAACTTTGTGAGTCGATGCAAGGAGTGTGTGTTTTAACTCAGTGGAGTTAGAAGAGAAGCTTCCAGAAGGGCATACCAGAGTAATTCACAGACTCGAAAGGAAATTTCAAGTTGGTTAAGTACCTGGGAAAGGAAGATTGTGTAGGAGGAAAGACAGTGCAGAGTTACTGAACACTTTGTAACACTCTGCCAGGAGGGCATAGAGAAAGTATGAGAGCGTACTCGAGCAACAAATTTTGAAGTATTGGAATCCTTAAGATAACTCCAGGGTTGTTGAACACTCTGAGGAAGGAAGGCTTTGCAAGAGTGCATCGACAAAGTAAAGGAGATGCCTTGAGATCTTCAGGAAGGCTAAGGGAGAAGCTGTCAAAAATCTTAGCCAAGCCCAAGGAGTGCACCAAGGATATTGTAAATTCATCTTACAAGATCAGGAGGAAGGGAGAAAAGTTTCCAGGAAGGAAAGAAAAATTTCACTGAAGAATGCAGAGGAATTGGGAACCTTGAAGGTTTTCAAGATGAGCAAAGTCGAAGAAGAGTCTGAGTAGAACTCTGCAAGGAGTGCAGAAGAAGGTCGAGAACAGTCTAAGTCTCGAGAAGAAATTTGCGCTAAGTGTGCAAGAAGGGTTGAGGACTCACGAAGTCCCAAATACATTTAATATCATCCATCGTGGGAGGAGACAGGTGGTCATGGATCAAGGGGTTCAGGAGGTAAATCTCTAGAAGATCTACGTGGAGTAGAAATTGAAACTCCCAAACTCTGAAGAGCTGAGTTGTCCCTAGTTGTTGGAGCTAGGAAGGGCACATGGTAGAGATCCATGGGTTTCAGAGGAAGAATCCTTCATAGAAAAGGCAAGGAGGAGAACACCTGAAGAGATGGGAACAAATTAATCCTGGTTGTCCATTGAGATAGGACACGTGGAGTTGGATTAATGCTCCATTGATTCGTAAATCGAGAAAAATAAAGATAGGAGAATTGAAAACTCCTAAAGGACAGAGTCACAGAGTATATCATAGTTGTTGGTTGTGAGGAGAATGCAGACCATAGATATGGTCCTTGAGAATTTGTCGATTCGGGTATCGAGAAAAACGGAGCATAGTGGTCGCAAAAGCTCTGAAGCATGGAGTTGCAAAGGGAAATGGCCCATGATCGTCAACCGTGGTCACATAAAAGGTAGGATCTCATTAAGAATGGTTAGCACCCACTTGCATTGAGGTTTGTACAACACTAAAGGAGAGGGGTCGTGGGTTCCATAAGACCTGCGCCAAGGGAGGAAGGACCTGTGATAGATATTGTTAGGTTCTAACAGGGAGCTAAAGAGTCAATCAGACACAGGTGCTTGAACGATCCTAGATCGAGAGGTCACGCAACCCTCAAACAAGAGGAGAAGGGGATGGGTTTTGCACCAAGTGGTATCAAATATAATACAAAATTGATTTATGTAGGCAAGGGCGACAGAGTAGGACACTCTGTGGAGACTATTGTGAGGTATGCAACAAATGGTAAACAACGAGGTGGACTGCAGGTGAAGCAGGATGGCCATTGGAGGTCATGAACGCAGTCAAAGGGAAGTTTTCCCGAAGAAAACAAAAGTGGAGATGGACAAAGAGCTCAGAGAGATCTGAGCCAAGATAGAGATGCTAGCATTTAAGATGAAGTAGGAAGCAAAGGTGCGCTGGAGATACGAGTGGCCTGTGAAAAGGATAGCTAAGTGGCATGTTGAGGAGTTGGTTGAGATATGTTGGAAACCTTGATCATTGGAGGAGTCGATATATTCCTGCCAAGAAGTCAAGGACAGTGAGTTGATATTGTCATGGAGGCGGAGGAACAGACACTAAAGTCTTTCCCAACAAGAGAGGAGAACCCAGTTGAGTTACACACTCAGTGGGAAATGGAGCTAAAGGCACTGGAGGATTGGTTGGATAGTCTAGAACCAGAAGGTGGATACCATGAATTATCCATGCCAGAGGAAACACACTAACATGAATTGCAGTTGGAGGAAGATGGAATAGAACCAGTCAAAGAACTGACAAGAGTTAATCTGTCAGAAGAGGTAGTTGAACAACAATTCATTCGTGAGACTGTAGAATTGGAGTTTGCAATAGAGTGCCTAGTCAATATTAAAAAAGATGAAAGAAACATGGGAGATCAAGATGATACACCCATAGAGCGATATGTAGAGTTGCAGCTGATAATACTACACAAAGAAGACCAGTCAATGAAGCATCTCGAATAGGTGATATAGGAGATAAGGGAGTTGATGTTGATGTTAGTGGAAGAGATGATCAGCAAGAAGAAGATGGACAGAAAGGAACCTGCACGAGCAATAGGTAAGATGCAATAGCTGCAACAACAAAGCAAAGGATCAAAAAGACAACTCCAAGAGAAGGTTTTGGATCCAAGAGGATTTCAACAGAATTGGGAATCTCATGAGTAGGAGTTCATGATTTTTCGTAGCCATGGAGTATGATGCAAGAGCATCACTCCACCTCATCACATGCCAGTTGATTAGCACGAGTGGTGCACATAAAAGGAAGGAAGAGGCGATGCCCTCTCATTATTCCCTTGAGAATCTAAGCGTGATCAAGGCATTTAATGTTGACAAGATGGAAGATCCAAGTTGTACCTTCGCACAAGCTAGAGATAAGTTTTCCATTAAGTGGTTGACGACAAGAGGGATCTACATCCGATCTGGATCAGATTTCCATCATTGTAATCTTCCTCGGTAGTCAGGAATTTTTGAATGGTGATTAGACACCACTAGATTAGTTTGGAGGGAAGCTCATTGATCCCCTCTTGTATAAAAATATTTTATTGTTACCAATAGAAAAAGGGGGGAAGAACTAGAGTAAAAATATAGATGCATAAGATATAGGGAGATAAACACAGAGAGCCAAGACTCAGTCACAATCCGGACTTTAACATTTGTAATTCAACATTCTTCCATTAACAAAAAGGGACAGTTTTTCTTTTTTATCAATTTTTGTGTAATGGATGCATGGATGTTTTGTTGTGAATGTCATCCGTATGCATTTGATTTGTAGATGTATGTTAGAAATTGTCTACAGGGATAGAGATGCAATTTTCTATCTGTGAGTCTGTTGGATTAAGTCTGGTTCTTTAGGCTAAGTGCAAGGAGTGTGTGTCTGAACTTAGTGGAGTCAGAAGAGAAGCTAATAGGATTTCATACTAGGGTAATTCACAAACTCGAAAGGAAATTTCAAGGTGGCTAAGTACCTTGGAAAGGAAGACTGTGTAGGAGGAAACACAACGCAGAGTTACTGAACACTTTGTAACCCTCTGCCAAGTGGGCATAGAGAAAGTATGAGAGCATACTCAAGCACCACATTTTGAAGTGTTGGAATCCTTAAGATAACCCCAGGGTTTTTGAGCACTCTAAGGAAGGAAGGATTTGAAAGAGTGCATCAACAAATGAAAGGAGATGCCTCAATACCCTCAGGAAGGCTAAGGGAGAAGTCGTCGAAAAGATTAGCCGAGCACAAGGAGTGCGCTAAGGATATTGTAAATTCATCTTACAAGCTCAGGAGGAATAGAGAGAAGATGATAGGAGGAAAAGAGAAATTTTATTGAGGAACGCAGAGGAACTAGGAACCTCGAAAGTTTTCAAGCCGAGCAAAGTCACATAAGATTATGTGCAGAACTTTGCAAGGAGTGCAGAAGAAGGTCGAGAATAGTCTTAGTCTCGAGAAGCAATTTGCGCTAAGTGTGAAAAAAGGTTCAAGGACCCAGGAAGTTATGAATACTGTGAATATCATCCATCATCCATCGTCGAAGGAGACAGGTGGCTGTAAATCAAGGGGTCCAGGAGGTAAAGCTCTGAAAGATCTACATGGAGTAGAAGTTGAAACTCTCAAAATCTGAAGAGCATATTTGTCCATAGTTATTGGAGCTAGGAAGGGCACGTGGCAGAGATCCACAGAGTTTGGAGGAAGAATTAGTTGGAGAAAAGGAAAGGAAGAGAATGTCCGAAGAGTTGGGAATGAAGTAATCTTGGTCGTCCATTGAGATAGGACACGTGGAGTTGGATTAGTGCTCCGTTGATTCACAAATCGGGAAAAATAGAGATAGGAGAATTGAAAACTCCTGAAGGACAGAGTCACAGAGTAGATCACTATCATTCATTGTGAGGAGAACACAGACCGTAGATCTGGTCCTAGAGAATTCATCGATTCATGTATCTAGAAAAAGGGAGCACAGAGCTCGCAAAATATCCAAAGCACAGAGTCACGAAGGGAACAGGCCCATGGTCGTCATCCGTGGTCACACAAAAGGTAGGAGCTCAATAAGAAGGGTTAGTTCCCACTTGCGTTGAGGTTTGTACAACGTTAACGGAGAGGGCCTGTGGTTTCCATAAGACCTGTACCAAGGGAGAAAGGACATGTG
Organism: Picea engelmannii; assembly: GCA_009831015.1. NCBI lineage: Eukaryota > Viridiplantae > Streptophyta > Pinopsida > Pinales > Pinaceae > Picea > Picea engelmannii. The sequence continues at coordinate 338,770 of ML780307.1, forward strand.
ATAGAGATTGTCAGGTTCCAACAGGGAGCCAAAGAGTCAATCGGACTCAGGTGTTTGAACGATCCTAAACCAGAAGGTCGAGCAGCCCCTGAACAAGAGGAGAAGGGGATGGGGTTTTGTACCAAATAATTTTGATGGTTAAATATAAGGTAATTGTCTCTTATTCTTGTTGATATATAGTCTTGTTTACTGCTAAAATATAATACAACAAGCTTCACTTGTTTGTCTACTTGATTTTTGGGCTTGTATCTCGATTGTTTGTCTTTCCTTGGGCAAGAGTAACACTTTGGTGTAGGTAATCAAGTCTCTAGAAACCATTTACCATCATCGTGACTCACTTCCAATACCTCATACTTTTTCCATCATTTACCTAAGGGGTTTCTCTCAAAATCTCTTCATCCTCCGTCTCAATCCCCATAGTGTCACCCGAGATTCCCCCTTTAAGGTGATTTCATCATATCTAAAGTGAGGGGATTAACTATCTAAGGTGACAGTGGGTAGGTATTCCCCTAGTTCTCACCATGTTGTGGATTGGTTTGAGCTTTGCAAAACCTACAATTTATGTGATAACAATTTAGATTTAACTTATTACTACTAGTTTTAGAAAAATATTTATTTGGCATTTGGTTGGTGTTGTTTAGGAGGCATTTGCATGTGAGCTCTTCATGAGTCTTTGTGCAAGTAGGGAGGGATGCCAACCCATGTTAGATCTGTCTGGCCTATCATTAATTCGATATCATACTTGTTGTCATGATATGATGGCTAGCATAAGGGGATGGTCATTACACCAAGATATTTAGAGCCCCTAGACAGAGGGCCATTCTTTCTTTTCTTAGTAGGATAAGTGGTCTCCTTCATTACCTTCTAATGTTTGGAGGGTTTGACAACTCACATAAAATTACATCCATCCAAGGAGATTGGGTTAGGGTATTGGACAACGGTTTTTCAAGGACTTCAACAAGGAAAAGTTGCTTGGTATTTAAGGATTAAAATAATTATTCCCACCTTGGTTCTCATTGGTGAGGAATATCTTATTCCCAAGCAGATGAGCTTCTTGAGAAATTTCATAGCTAAGTGATACCATAAACTTAATATCTTTCCAATCATGAGAATTATTTTGGGTGGTATTTATTTATTGTTTTCTCACCAATATTATCATAGTCTTCTTCCCCAAGGTTGCAAAAATTCTTGCCCAAATCCTCGAAAATGGTGACTGTTGACGATAAAAATCGCAATGAGGATTTCGCCCACAAAGTATTGCTAAAGCTTATTAATTATATGCTAATGATATGTATAATACTAGTAGGTGGGACCCCCTTGTAGGTTGGAGTATCAGATCTGGTTCTTATTTGATGTTTTTACTATTGTTCGACACTGCTTACAGGTTTGAGCATGATTGATGATCAATGTTGGTTCTATTCGCGGCAGATGGATGATGGATAACGCATGTTTGTTCTCTTGTTCTAATCTTTAATGCCATCTTGTAATGGATTCTGATATCCATTATTACCTTTGCTATTTTCTCCTTGTATTATTACTTGTACCACCTGCAAAATATACATGTTAGCAACAACAAATAAGAACAATGGAAAAGAAAAAAATCAATATGAACAAAAATCCACAAGAGAGGGACTATGCTACTATGCGATATGACACTGCCCTATACATTTGAAGTTAAGGAAAATGGTGTTAATCCAAACTAACGATGTAAATGGCTATGTGGTACATTGAGTTATGTCAAGGCACATTTGATATGTGTTAAGGTATGTTTGATAATGGTTGATATGGTGGCGCATTTTGGATGTTGTTTTTGATGCATTGTTTAATGGAATGAATTAATGAAATGGTGGTCGACATGTACTAAGTGATTGAATGAGTAAGGGATAGAAGTGACATGCATTTACTGCATGTCACTCCATAACCCTCCCATTGGCTATCACCCTAGCTTGGATATTGTTCAATTGTGCTCTGTTGTGGTTAAACTCCAATTTTGAAGCAAGGGAAGAACTGCTCGACCAAGCTCATGTTTTTAAGGTGCTCTTGGTTACAATTATGTCTTTTCGCCATCCATGAATCTGCTCTAGTTATAAAATAGATATTGGCTTGGGATGTATGGGTTTGTGCTTTCCTTAAGTCTGGCAACTGTGTAAATTGGTGATATTTTTTTGGAATGAAGGGTTGGTGTGATTGAAATAATGTTTGAAGTCACATTTTTACTGATCATTCAGAGTGTTAGAAGCCATGAAGGCCCTATGTCACCCTTATTGGTCTTGGTTGAAGGGTTTTCATTCAGTCTAGGTTGGTTGGTTGTCTCCACGCATTATTATCACCATCCCAATTGTTTTGTTGTTATGAGGGCTTCTGGGTTTGAAACACTTTCTATCACCATTCATTGTCTCACTTGGGTATGGGTTCGTTCAAGTTACTAATGTTTGCACAGTGGGTTATGATGAATGTTATGTCAAAGGGCTTGCTTAAGGATGATTTCTTTTTCTTGGCCCTATTTATCTCAGCATTCTTCGGTTGATTGGGAAAACCACAAGGTTTATACCCTGCGTGTTCTAAGTGTTGTTGCAAGACCAAAATAAAGCCTTGATCCTCTATTCATGGTCTCTCCTATGACTGGAGTTGTCACCCTGTCTGCAAAGTTAGTGGTGGTATACCCTGTGTGTGCATTGTTGGTCTCAGAAATTCTCACCTGATGGTGGGGGTCGACTCATGTTTCCCTTTGTTGGTCCACAGAGCAAATCCTTGATTACTCAAAGCCTAGTTTTGATAAAGGGAACCCATTATGTAATGTTGGATACATGGTTGATGGTTATGATTCAGTGGTGCATCGTCGATAGTGTTCTATTGTTGGCTCATCTCTGTTGATTATCCTAATAGTGGGTGTGGTTATTGGTATTTAGGCACTACGATTGTTTATGATAACAATCTAATTGATAAGCTCAGCATTGATTATTGGTTGAGTGGAGAAATTGGATCAAATACACAGTCATTGTCTTTTACATGGTGATTATTGAATTGTTAACCCAACATTAGTTGTAATTGATTAAGTCACAACAATATTTTCGAGTGTGATATGTGGATATGTGTAGCCTTCCTATAGTTGTAAATGTGTTGAACCTGCACATAATAGATCTAGCTAGAAAACACTACACACATTTGCAGAGAGAAATTGAGAAAGAAGAAGCAATATAGAGAGAATGGAAGAATTCTCATTAACCATATTCCACACTCAAACAGTGAATAATTTACAATATATATAGAATAAATGAGTAACTAATGAGCCATAGTGGTGGTCTAGATTGATTTGGACACACACCAACAGTTACAAGAGTAAACTGCCACCTAGTCTAGTCTCTTAGGCAGTTACGGGAGTGAACTGCCACCTAGATGAGTTAACTAGTCAACTAGTCTTTAGTTAACTGATTGAACAAAGAGTAGTGAGTTGGTGATGATATCAATGTTGCATAGTGACAAAACCAATGCAACATCTAAACTCAACTCAACTAGTCAAACTGAAGTGTCAACTGAAAGAGAATATTCTTCGAGTGGAATATTCTCCCCTAAAATATAGGAGACTGGATAATGACTAATAAACAAGGAATAACCTTAGGAAAAATAAATCCTAGGTGTGTGTGAAATAACTCCAACACCCCCCCTGAACACCACTATGGTGAAAATAAAGAATGGGTCTCGGCTACGAGGCCATGTTAGGTACCCAAATACAAAAGATACACTGAACTAAACAAGGAAAGAGGGAAAACCTCATGGGAACAAAACCCCCCCTCAAATTACAATGCATAAAATAAAAAATGATAAGGAACAAAAGGCAGTTGCTAAGCAACCATGTCCTTCACTCCAAGAAGACCTCACAACTGTGCAAGTTTGTGTTCTTTGAAGATTTTGTTGAAGATGTAGATGTCTGCATGGATCTGATGAAGTATATGCATCATTGATATTTCCACACATATCCACTTTATCTTCTTGTAATGAATAATATCCAAATAAATTTTGGATGAAATTTTGAAAACCGTGCGACCGTTTTCGGAAAAACGTTGAAATTTTGTTGATTTTAAAATGATCATAACTTCACTTTCCGGACTCTATTTCGGACGATGCTTTTTTTGAAAATGGATATTTTCCTGAGAGGAATTCAAATATCCAATTTGTTTCTGCAAATTGTGATAAAAAAAAATATCAGAATGGAGTCTGATGTGCGTGGCTCCCTTTTTGTCTCCTGACATGCATGCATGGTGCATGCAAAAGTGTCTGCATGTGACTCCTGAGATGCATGCCATATATATTCCACATGAATTTTAGAAAATAAATATGAAATGGAGTAGACATCATCTTCAATTAATGGAATAGAAATTTCTGCAAAAACTTTTGTAGAAGACTCTTCATAATAAGAGGCTTGATCTTCGTATGGCTCTATCTGTTTGATCTCCTGCATGAAATCTTCACAATATTCTTTATTCCCAAATAGAACCTCCAATCTGGTCCATAATTCATTTGGACTTAATCCTTGTGATTCTTCATATACTTGATGGAAAAGTTTGGGAGAAATAGACATGCCGATACTTCCTATGGCCATATCTTATTTATTGAGAAAGTCATTTTTCTCATCGACAGAATCAGGCTCTACTTTCATTGCCATAGTTATTTGGTACAAGCCTCTGCATCTAAGATGAAGCAGAATTTTTGGCTTCCATTCCAAATAGTTATGAGGCGTGAGAAGTGTCAATTGAAAGAGAATATTCTCCAGGTGGAATATTCTCCCCTAAAATATAGGAGACTAGATAATGACTAATTATAACTAATAAACAAGGAATAACCTTAGGAAAAATAAATCCTAGGTGTGTGTGAAGTAACTCCAACAACAGCATGTTAGGTTGAGTTAATGATTGTTGTGACTATGTGTTTTAAATTGCTAAATGGAAATATTGCAATCATGGTGATTATGGTATGGCCATCCACTGTATATGCTATGGATTATTGATTGCGCCATCAAAGATGGTAACCGGTTTTTAAACAAAATGGTTTTGTTGCAAATTTGATCAATTTGTGAGATGAGATCAGGCTTATTGTTATTCCCTCATTATATTGATTGATAGCCCAGCATTGTGGATGTTTAGTTTCAGATTGATTGGACTCGTACATAAATGCTCTGCATTTTGTCGAATGGTCTGTGTATTCCAAGCATGGTATGAGTTAAAATGGTGCTTGTTGTCTGTGTGTTTAAGTGGCAAGTCAAGATCCTTGCAATTAAAATATTGATGGTTTTATTTGGATTTTCGTTATGTGCATTGATGAATATCATGCATCATAACAAAGATAGACACAGGTTATGTGACAGTATAACCTCATTACAATTTAATTATTAAATGAATTAAGGGGAAGAATCGAGCATGACTTTTGAGTCTGTATTTGACGATTGAAATAATTTGTAGGTAACGGTTGATGAGTTGACATTGAACAGAGTGGAAATAAGTGATTGTGTATTCATTTGGAATTGTTTTAATATATTAAATGGAAAATGAGAAGAAATTGAACTCTTCTACAGGTTGTTGTGAAATGCATGTTGTCTTGTTGGTGACACTGTGTTGAAAATCTGATTACAAACAGTGATTAAGTCAATGCACAAAATTAATTGAATTATACACAGTAGTTTTCATTTGATCATAGTGATTATTTGGTTGGTGTTATTTCCTTTTACATAGTGGTTTTATGGATTACTTAATTAATTTTATGAACAATATTCTCTCTCTTTTCCTACCATTATTTTGTTTTTCGCTAATTACAACCCCAACGCCTTCGCACATTAATTTTTCACTCCTTGTTCTAAAATTTAATTATTGTCAAGAAGAATTATGTATTGAAGCAGTTTGAAGTTGAAGTTTCTTGGTTAGATCACAATGCTATTTTCTTTGGTTTTTATTACACTTGATTGTTTGTTGTCTTTGAGTAGTAACCATGTTTCTTTTCCCCCTCATTTTATCATGTTTCACTCAATACAAACCCCTCTCATATACCAGGCCCTTTTGTTCATCCCCTGCTCATTGATAACAATTAAACAATTTATATGGATTGGATTGCATGAGTCTGATATGTTGTTGAGCCAAAGTTTATTTCATATTTTAAAGGAGTTTCCATATATGGTTGTAAAGGAACTATTTTCTAATCAATCATGCATGCAAGAATGATATTTTTTAGCTGAGGTAGCCATGGCAGAGGCAACCGAGGGAAAGGTAATTGGAACAGAGGCCCAAGAAGGCCAAGATTCTCCATACACTTTGACGTTGTCTCACAAGAGTTAGGCCAGTTGTTTCAGGCCACATTTTTCAATTAGATTGGCAAAGGAGTGGTCTAACCTAGGCCTAAAAGGCCTCCCTTCCAAGATCCACAAGCCCTTGGTATTCCTGTGCTCCCTCATGTCTCATTACAACCCGAGGTTCCTGAAAATGATGGATGGAAAGAGATTGTCCACCCGGCGGTCTCCCAACATTGCGGCTGGCTCAATTTGTCCTTATCTGCTCCCCCTCCTATTAACCATATTTTCCAAGCTGCACCTATCAACTCACCAGTTTAGTCCTCTCATGCTAGCAAAAGGTTGAAAATCGAGGCCCAACATGCCCCTGACAAAGGAAAAGCCATTGTTTCCCCTTCCTCACCCTCCAATGGCTCTAATAAATCGGTATCTTCCCGGATGCATTTGAGGGATGATTTTTCTCATGTGATCAGTGATATTAGGCCTAAAGTCTCAGCGCATCCAAAGGAAAATTCAGAGAAATCAAAGGGTGACAACAACAATCAAGGAAAGATTGCATCTCAGAGTGGAAAATATGGTTTTTGAGTTTTATTTTATTTATTATTGATGACAGTTGAGTTCAGAAGTCTTGGGACAACATGTTTTCTATGGATATATGAGTAATATATTTTTTGAAAATAATTTCAAATATCAATGAGATAAATTGTCAAATGTGAATGTGATGATGGGAGTCACAAGGAGGGTTGTTTTGATTAATTAACTAGGTATGTTATGATTGTTAAGAGATAAAGGGAGTCACAAGGGATCCCACCTACTAGTTATTATTATTTTTAAACCCTTACTATGATTTATTACTTTTCCCCTGTAACTAAATAGTTGGTTGAGTTTTTAGTTAACTTAACTAATGAGATAGTTCAACTACTTCAACCAATTATAATTTGCTTAAAGGAAAAAGGAAACGAAGGAATAGAAGGGGTAAGAAGGAGAAGCATACTAAGGTTTTCTCTTTGATTTATGTCGAGATAGTTCAGTTTTCATTCATTCCTTAATTTATCACAAGCCTAATTATTTTTTTATGATAGCAGGGTCTTATTGTAGACAACAAGATTCAAGGCTAAATTACATCATTCAGAAACTTGTTTTTCATAGGTGTTGATCTATCTTTGATAGTTTGTGTAGAAATTTTTTGTTTTTGATTTCGTTTGCATGACTGACAAAGGATATTGTGCAGAGTCGAGTGGGTAGAAATCTGTGGCAAAATGATCCATCTTTTAGAGTTCAGTTTTTTTATTTTCTGTCAAAGATCCTTTTGTATGTTCTATCGGGGATGTCTAAGTTTGACTTTGGTCCAAAACTTCTTTACGAAATTTTGTAAAGAGAATGACTCTTTGGTGAATTCAAATGAAATAAAGGATTGCTTTATGTCTCATATATCTTGATTATCATCTTGGTGCCTTTGCTTCTGTCTCTACATTTATTTCAACAACTATTATATTCAGAAAAATCATATAAATAATGAAATTTCTAGCAAGATTTTATTTATAAAAAGACTAGCCTAAGCACTTGTAATCAATACTTGTGAGTTAGGATATTAATTTTGATGGCTATAAACATACGGTGACATTCTCGTCTATTTTTCTTTAGCCAAGTAGAATCTAAAAATGCTTGAGTAAGATCATTCATATCTTTTCCTCAACATTTATTTGGAGACCATACTAGGGAGATCTTCGATATCTCTCTGATTAATATTTTGTGCTTGATTAGCATCGATATATCTTTTTTTTTCTAATATTGAATCTTTGACTGTTTTATTTCTTAATGACTGTGCATGCTGCAAGGCAGCCCAATATTGAGCCCAGTCTTCAAGATCAGACCAGCATTTCTTTGAACCTGTTTAACACCATTTTAGACACCGTCAATACCCGTGTTGAGCTTAATCATTCATGGGCAGCAATTGAATGAGATATTAGTGCCCAAGAACGTTGGGAAGCTAGACGTAGATAGCCTAGAAATCAGCAGTAACCTTCTTGTTCCTTCAGTTTTGGCTTGTCTTTCATGTCCTTAGACTCACGTGTTTCTAGAAGAAGAAGAGGCTTATCACCCAAAATTAATCCTATTGCTGAAATAGGAAGAAGGAACGCCATTTTATCTACCCAACAAAGTGCTCTAAGGAGAAGGTTTTTTTATTCATGCAGTTCATCTTTTTATCCCTCATCTATCATCCACAAGATAGCATCTAGTGGTGGCACTAAAAGTGCTTCCTCTTCCCAGTCTTCATCTTCGTCAGTGATTGGTAGCTTATATAGCCACCATATCCACGTCTAATCTACCACAAATCCCACCAAAGTTATTAAAAAGTATGGGATTTTTCAGTTTGAAGAAGACGCCACAACCACACCATGGCATGTGTCCTCTCCTCTTAACTTATCACCTATTTCTCATCCTCTTCCTAAGTTCAAGGGGCATCTTCCTAAATTCAAGGGGCATCTTCCTAAGTTTTTGGGAAATAACACTATCACTACAAATGAACACCTAGTGGCATTTTCTAATGCATGTCACAACATAGGAGCTAATGACAATGATACTGGCATGCACTTATTCGTCAATTCCTTGGAAGGAAAGGATAAAATCAATTTCTTTGACCCTCCTCCTAATATTGTGTCTACTTTGGAGGAGTTAATCTATTGGTTCAGATCCACTTATGGGCAATCTAAAATCCCAGCCAAAAATTTACAGGAATATAATAACGTCACCTATAAGGATGGTGAGACCATCAAGTCTTTCAACTTGCATTTCACTAAGCTATACTATCAGATCCCTGAAATCATTCAAACTCATAACCAAGCCACTTTCATGCATTACTACAATGCATTATCTTCCCCCTAACATCATAGGCTTGAGGAAAAATCCATTGATAATCTCAGTTCCTCTCTGCATACTTATTCAAAGTATGAAGAATAGCTTGAAAGAACAGGTCTTCCTTGGGGAGAATCAGTTAAACAGACATATATGTCCACCCTCTTACAGCTAGTACAAGATATGAACAATTGTATGATAGTGTATGAGCTAAAGGGAATTGTCTCCCCTATCACCCCTGGAGATTCATACTCTTTTGCACCCCGCTTTATAAGTCCAATTGAGAATGATTTTCATCCTAAAGCTATCTTGCCTCGTAGTTGGTCTAACTTTTGTGAGGAACACCACAAGGAAGCCACATGTGAGGTAAGGAAGAGTGCTAGAGATAATATCTTTGGTAAAAGACCAGAAACTACTATCATTGTCCTAGATTTTGTAGAGCCAGAAGATGTCATGATCATCAATACTAGGAACAAAGCCTATGCCCCCAAGGGAAAATTTAATCTTCCCTACAATTATTCTAGCCCGAGCTCATCCTCACCCACTACTACTGTGCATGTTTCTAGGGTTCCCAATAGTCAAGGAACAACTTCCCCTCTCCCCTCTTCCAAGTACAATATCTTGAATTAGTTGGCCAACATCAAAGTAGATGCAACCGTTTTGGACATGGTTGTCATCCTTGAATAGCAGATGCATCTAAAGAAATTCATGGAAGGAAAATATTACATCATAGCCAATCTTTCTGAAGAGGTAAACGAAGAGGATTCCTCTATAAATAAAGTAGGTGTACATAAATTTATATACAGTGTAAAAAATTCCCATTTTTATATTTCTATAAAGATTATGGATAAGATCGCTCATTGTTACCTCATTGATGGTGGTTCGGGCCCAAGTGTGATGTTTAAGATTATTATGGAGGAGCTAGGCTTGTCTTGAACAAATGAAAATGTTAGAAGCATTCTCTCATACAATAGTCTACAACAAACAACCATAGGTGAGATTAAGGATGGAACCTTAGTTTTGTGCGCACACCCTGAAATAAGGACAACCCTTAGTATTCAGGTAATTGATATGCCAGTAAGAAATTACTCAATCATGTTGGGAAGAGATTGGAAAGCCTTAACAGGTGGATACCTCTCACTCGACGGAACACATTTATATGTTCCTCGCAACGGTAAAAACATTATAGTCCTTAGAGAGGGAAGGATATCACCTTACATAGAGAGTGTTCCACAGCCTAATGTAAACTATATTGAAGAGGACCTAGGAGTGTATTCCATCTTTGCTGAGGAGGATAGCATTCCCTTGGAACAAATTTATTTGGATGATGGTATGTGGCACGTGCACTTTGATGGTTCATGCTCCAATGAAGGTAATGGAGATGGCATTATCTTGATTTCTCCTGTAGGAAAAATCCATAACTTTTCTTATAGGTTGGAGTTTGCCGGCACAAACGATGTCACGGAATTTGAATCTTTGTTATTGGGCATTCAGAACACCTATAATCTTGGTTTTGATCACCTTTCAGTTTTTGGGGATTCCGAGCTTGTTGTGAATCTGGTGTGTAAAATTTTCTCTCCCAACAACAAGTTGATAAAACAATACACCCAAATTGTTTGGTCACTTATCTCGAAACTTTTATATTTCAATATCACTCATGTTAAGAGGGATTTGAATTCAATGGTTGATCGATTAGTTTCTTTTGCATCCTCTCATAATCGGAAAATTTTTCCACACAGGCATGATTGTACTTTTCAATCTATATATCATCCACATATCCCTGAAAATATAGAATCTTGGCAGGCCCTCCCTAACGATGAGAACATTTGTGCTCTCATTTGAGATGAACCTCTTAAGCCCAAGGAAATTATATCCATAGAAGACAACAATATCCCTGAGGGTCTGACTCCTCTAGAGAGTTCATTTCCTTCGAGTGATGTAGGAAATAAAGAGAGACAAAAATAAGAGGGGTTAAGAAGGAAGGTGGGTGAAACCATATCCTTGGACATTGGGGCACCCGAATCTTCAAGGAATGTTAAGATAAGGGCCCAATGTTCTGAGAAATAAGAAACAAAGTTTTCCAAGCTACTTGGTGGATTTCATGATGTTTTTGCTTGGTCTTATGAGGATCTTCATGGTTTTGATCCTGGTCTTATAACGCATGTTATCCCCATCAAAGAGGGCATGAAACCAGTTAAGAAGAAACAAGGACTCATTAACCCTGCATTTAAAGCAACTCTTCAAAGGGATTTGGAAAATTTCTTAAGGGATGGGATCATTTTTCTGGTCAAGTACCCTGAATGGGTTTCGAATTGGGGACTTGTTTCGAAGGTCACTGATCATGTTAGAATCTGCATTAATTTCCACACATTCATTCAGGATATTATGGAAAACCCTTCTCTTCCTATTAAAATGGAAATGATTCTGTAACAGGTTGTGAGGTCACAGATGAGCCCCTTACTTGACAATTTTTTGGGTTATAGCCGAATCAAGGGAAAGGGAGCATATGCACGGGAAACCACTCTTATTAGTAATTGGGGTACCGTGATTGATAAATGCATTCTTTCTGGCTTACCTTATGTAAGTACCGCTTTTAAAAGGCCTATACAAACAACTCTGGATGAATTGATCAGTGTCCATATCTATCTTGATGATCTGATGGTGCACGTTAAAGGGATAATTATTACCCCAGAGCTCCAAGTGTTATTTATGGGCCCACTCAAAATTTCTTTTATCATGGATACTAACTCTTACATTCTAAATAATTTACAGGAGCAATTGTTTTCCTACAGTACTGATTGTTTTCACTTAAAACATTATGTGGGACCAATGTGAAGAATGCTAACGTTGTTTGGATTTTCTGTATACTAGTAACTTAGCTCTGCTTTCATTTTTCGTTATTTTCCTTTCTTCTTTTACAGTATTTTGACTTATTATTTCTATTTTAAACGTTTCCAACTGATTTTACATTTCCGGCGTTTTCTGTTGTTACATTTTGCAACTTTATTCTATTATGGTTTCTATTGCTTTTTCATCTTTTAATTGATTTTGGTCAAATAATAAGATGTTGGATCAGTTATGCCATAGTGACACTCCTGCAAGATATTGTTATTCGATAACAATCAATCTTACGCAGTTGTTATGATGTTTCCCCTGAAGGCACACTTGAACTTTCTATCTACCTTCATTGTTGTCTTTTAAAGAAATCGATTATCTCCCACTTTTGTTTCCATTTCTTCATCCATTGGAGAATTTCAAAGAGCTAGTCCATAATTTTTATCCTTGAAATAAAATAACATATTATGGTTCAATGATTATGCATACAGGGATAAACCCCCTCATACTTAAAAAATTTCATGAGTTATTATGAAATTCCCGGTCATTTTTCCATTAAATCTGCTCACTTCCCCTTGTTGCATAATTATTCCGGTTATATCTTCCAAATTCAATGTTCTTGGTCTTTGGAACCATGAGTTTTGAGTTCTAAATCTGTTGAAAACAAATTTCCCTATGGAGGCGTCAGTTTGTTGACGATAAAAATTGCAACGAGGAGTTCGCCCGCAAAGTATTGCTAAAGCCTATTAATTATAAGATAATGATATGTATAATACTAGTAGGTGGGACCGCCTTGTACGTTAGAGTATCATATATGGTTCTTATTTGATGTTTTTACTGTTGTTCGACACTGCTTATAGGTTTGAGCATGATTGATGATCAATGTTGGTTCTATCCATGACAGATGGATGATGGATAATGCATGTTTGTTCTCTTGTTCTAAGCTTGAATGCCATGTTGTAATGGCTTATGATATCCATTATTACCTTTGCTATTTTCTCCTTGAATTATTACTTGTACCACCTACAAAAGATACATGTTAGCAACAACAAATAATAACAATGGAAAAGAAATAAAGCAATATGAACAAAAATCCACAAGAGAGGGACTATGCTACTATGAGATACGACATTGCACTATACATTTGAAGTTAAGGAAAATGGTTTTAATCCAAACTAACGATGCAAATGGCTATGCGGTATATTGATTTATGTCAAGGCACATTCAATATGCGTTAAGGTATGTTTGATAATGGTTGATATGGTGGCGCATTTTGGATGTTGGTTTCGATGCATTGTTTTATGGAATGAATTAATGAAATGGTGTCTGACGCATACTAAGTGATTGAATGAGTAAGGGATGGAAGTGATGTGCATTTAATGCACATCACTCCATAACCCTTCCACTGGCTGTCACCCTAGCTTGGTTATTGTTCAATTGTGCTCTATTGTGGCTAAACTCTGATTTTCAAGAAAGGGAAGAACCACTCTACCAAGCTTGTGTTTTTAAGGTGCTCTTGGTTACAGGTATGTCTTTTCTCCATCCATGAATCTTCTCTGGTTCTAAAATAGATATTGGCTCGGGATGTATGCGTTTGTGCTTTCCTTAAGTCTAGCAACTGTGTAAATTGGTGATATTTTTCTGGAATGAAGGGTTGTGATTGCGATAATGTTTGAAGTCATAGTTTTATTGATCATTTTGAATGTTAGAAGCCATGAAGGCCCTCTATCACCCTTATTGGGTTTTCATTCGGTCCAGGTTAGTTGACCGTCTCTACGCATTCTTATCACCATACCCAATCGTTTTGTTATTATGAGGGCTTCTGGGTTTGAAACACTTTGTGCCACCATGCATTGTCTCACTTGGGTATGGGTTCATTCATGTTATTGATGTTTGCACAGTGGGTTATGATGAATTTTATGCCAAAGGGATTGCTTAAGAATGATTATTTTTTCTTAGCCCTGTTTATCTCATCATTATTTGGTTGATTGGGAAATCCACGAGGTTTATACCCTGCGTGGTCTAAGTGTTGTTACAAGACCAAAATAAAGCCTTGCTCCTCTGTTCATATTCTCTCCTATCACTAGAGTTGTCACCATGTCTACAAATTTAGTGGTGGTATACCCTGTGTGTGCACCATTGGTCTCGGACATTCTCACCCGATGGTGGGGGTCGACTCCAGTTTTCCTGTGTTGTTCCACAGAGTGAATCCTTGATTACTCAAAGACTGGTTTTGATAAAGGGAACCCGTTATGTCCTATTGGATACATGGTTGATGGTTATGAGTTAGTGGTGCATCGTTGATAGTGTTCTATTATTGGGTCGTCTATCTTTATTATCCTGACAGTGGGTGTGGTTATTGGTATTTAGGCACTACAATTGGTTATTATAACAGTCTAATTGATAAGCTCATCATTGTTTATTGGTTGAGTGGAGAAATGTGATCGAATACGCAGTCATTTTCTTTTACATGGTGATTATTGAATTGTTAACCTAGCATTAGTTGTAATTGATTAAGTCCCAACAATGTTTTCGCGCGTGATGCGTGGGTATGTGTAGCCTTCCTATAGCATGTTAGGTTGAGTTAATGATTGTTGTGACAATGTGTTTTAAATTGCCAAATGGGAATATTGAAATCATGGTGATTATGGTATGGCCATCCACTGTATATGCTATGGATTATTGATTACGCCATCAGAGATGATCACGGGTTTTTAAACAAAATGGTTTTGTTGAAAATTTGATCAATTTATGAGATGAGATCAGGCTTATTGTTATTGCCTCATTATATTGATTGATAGCCCAGCATTGTAGATTTTTAGTTTTAGAGTGATTGGACACATACATAAATGCTCTGTGTTTTGTCGAATTGTCTATGTATTCCAAGCATGGTATGAGTTAAAATGGTGATTGTTGTTTGTGTTTTTAAGTGGCAAGTCAGGATCCTTGCAATTAAAATATTGATGGTTGTATTTGGTTGTCTTTTATGTGTGTTGATGAATATCATGCATCGTAATAGAGATATACACAGGTTCTATGATAGTATAACCTCATTACAATTTAATTATTAAATGAATTAAGGGGCGGAATCGGGCATGAATTTTGAGTCTGTATTTGATGATTGAAATAATCTGTGGATAGTGGTTGATGAGTTGACGCTAAACAAAGTGGAAATAAGTGACTGTGTATTCATTTGGGAATTGTTTTAAAATATTAAATGGACAATGAGAAGAAACGGAACTATTCTACACGTTGTTGTGAAATGCATGTTGTCTTGTTGGTGACACTGTGTTGAAAATATGATTACAAACAATGAACAAGTCAATGCACATAATTAATTGAATTATGCACAGTAGTTTTAATTTGATCACAATGATTATTTGGTTGGTGTTATTTCCTTTTACATAATGGTTTTATGGATTATTTAATTATTTTTATGAACAATATATGATCTCTTTCCCTACCATTATTTCTCTTTTTGCTAATTACAACCCCATTGCCTTCCCACATTCATTTTTCACTCCCTGTTCTAAAATTTAATTACAGTCAAGAAGAATTCTATATTGAAGAAGTTTGAAGTCGCAGTTTCTTGGTTAGATCACAGTGATATTTTCTTTGGATTGAATTACAGTTGATCATTTATTTTCTTTGAGCAGTAACCATATTTATTTTCCCCCTCATTTTATCATGTTTCGATCAATACAAACCCCTTGAATATCCCAGGACCTTTTGTTCATCCCCTGCTCATTGATAATAGTTAAACAATTTATATGGACTGGATTGCATGAGTCTGATATGTTGTTGAGCCAAAGTCTATTTCATATTTTTAAGGAGTTTTCATGTATGGTTGTGAAGGAACTATTTTCTAATCAATCATGCATGCATGAATGATCTTTTTCAGCCAAGGTAGCCATGGAAGATGCAACTGAGGGAGAGGTAATTGGAACAGAGGCCCAAGAAGGCCAAGATTATCCATACACTTTGACATTGAATCACAAGAGTTAGGCCATTTGTTTCAGGCCATATTTTTCAATTGGATTGGGCAAGGAGTGGTCCAAACTAGGCCTGAAAGGCCTCCCTTCCAAGCTCCATAGGCCCCTAGTATTCTCGTTCCCCATCATGTCTCATTGCAACCTGATGTTCCCAAAAATGACGGATGGCAAGAGATTCTCAACCTGGAAGTCTCCCAACATTGTGGTTGGCCCAATTTGTCCTTACCTACTCCCCCACCTATTATCCATATTTTCCAAGTTGCACCTATCCACTCACCAGTTCAGTCCTCTCATGCTAGAAAAAGGTTGAAAACCGAGGCCTACCATGCCCCTGACAAAGGAAAATCCATTGTTGCCCCTTCCTCACCCTCCAATGGATCTAATAAATCTGTGTCTTCCTGGATGCATTTGAGGGATGATTGTTCTCATGTGATCAACAAGATTAGACCTAAAGGCTCAGCGCGGCCAAGGGAAAATTTAGACAAATCAAAGGGTCATAGCAGCAATCAAGGAAAGATTGCATCTCAGAGTGGAAAATATGGTTTTTGAGTTTTATTTTATTTATTATTGATGACAGTTGACTTCAGAAGTTTTGGGTCAGCATGTTTTCTTTGGATATATGAGTAAATATATATATATATATATATATATATATATAATTTCAAATATCAATGAGATAAATTGTCAAATGTGAATGTGATGATGGGAGTCACAAGGAGGGGTGTTTTTCTTAATTAACTAGTTATGTTATGATTGTTAAGAGCTAAAGGGAGTCACCAGGGGTCCCACCTACTAGTTATTATTTATTTAAAACCCTTATTATGATTTATTACATTTCCCCCTAACTAAAAAGTTGGTTGAGCTTTTAGTTAACTTAACTAATGAGGTAGTTCAACTACTTAAACCAATTATAATTTTCTTAAAGGAAAAACGAAAGGGAGGAATAGAAGGGGGGAGAAGGAGAAGCATACTAAGGTTTTCTCTTTGAGTTATGTTGATATAGTTTAGTTTTCATTCATTCCTTAATTTATCACAAGCCTAATTTTTTTTTATGATAGCAGGGTCATATTGTAGACAGCAAGATTCATGGCTGAATTAATCATTCAGACACTTGTTTTTCAGAGGTGTTGATCTATTTTTGATAGTCTATGTAGACTTGTCTTTTTGTGAATTAGTTTTCATGATTGACAAATGCTATTGTGTAGAGTCGAGTGGGAAGAAATCTTTGGCAAGTTGATCCAACTTTTAGAGTTTAGTTTTTTTATTTTCTGTCAGAGGTCCTTTTATATGTTCCATCGAGGATGTCTAAGTTTGACTTTGGTCCAAAACTTCTTTATGGAATTTTGTAAACAGAATGAATCTTTGGTGAATTGAAATGAAATAAAGGATTTCTTTTTGTCTCATCTGTCTTGATTATCATCTTGGTGTCTTTGCTTCTGTCTCTACATTTATTTCAACAACTATTATATTCATGAAATCATATAAATAATGAAATTTCCAGCAAGCTTTTATTTATAAAAAGACTAGCCTAAGCACTTGTAATCAATACTTGTGAGTTAGGATATTAATTTTGATGGCTATAAACATAGGGTGGTATTCCCGTCTATTTTTCTTTAGCCAAGTAGAATCTGAAAATTCTTGAGTAAGATCATTCATATATTTTCCTCAACAATGACACCATAGATGGGATTTGTAGTGGATGAGGAATGTATTTATAGTAAAAATTTCATAGGATATTGACAAAAGTTGTAGGAAATCCAAGTTTTAGTAAATTATAGTGTTAATTCATAAAAAAAAATGAAAAACAGATTGCTTAATCTTCTCTGAAACTTTATTTAGTTCATCTAATAGATTTTGGAATATTGTCATTTAGTATTATTGCATACAAACTATGTTTGTTTGGGAGTTTTTTTTTATGGTAGTCGGTCATTCAATTCTCATGGACTCATACAAATGTCAAAACTCTACTACGATCTAGGTTTGTTTTATTGCAACTTTATATGCAGAAAATAGGGAGTAGTAAATAAATTGCATGTTTTTCTAAGTTTTCATTTGTGTAGAGTGAATTTGGGTGAACAATTTGTGGTTATTTGCAAGTGAGAGATTTAACTCAGAGAAAGCTAAAAAAATTCAAATATGTTGTGTTTAGGAAAGTGTCCTTGATTTTTCAATGGCATCTCTCTTTTTATTAGCTAGTTTCATGTCAATACTAGACGATCTGTGAGTCCAATGCAATCATCAAAAATTCAAGTTTCCACTATTCTTTAAATGGAAAAGGTTTATGTTACTTTTAATTGTTTAGACACTCCATTCTATTAAGTGGTTGTAAATTGTAAACTAATTTTATTTTAGTTTACTATCATTCTATGTGAAATGCTTGTGTAGAATCTTCTTTTGAATTTTTTTTCATAAGCACATGTAATTTAATTAGTAAAAGTTAACCAAGTAGTAAATTTGAAATTCCCTTGAGAGATTGCACCCTCTTTGTTTACATGGTGTTACCCAAATTTTGGGTACAAGATTTTATTTACCTACAATGTTTGCTCAAATTCCCTTGCAATTTTTGCTCAAGTTTGACTGGTGTCCTTATTGTTTTATTTCCTACCTTAATGAGTTCCTACTTATCACTCCTATTGTTATGATCCAATGCCTTAAAAATGATAAAAAGTCAATGAATATAGTCCACTTCGAGGGGGAAACCTCCTTTTACAATATATCCAATTCAAAAGACAATATGAGACGAGATAAGATGGTCCTAAGACGAGGTATTGTTGGTATATATATAGGAGACAAAGGGTAAAATTATAATGAAATGGTACAATAAAGGGTTCTAGTCAACCTACTAATATAACACTAGAAAGATAATAATTCAATATCTTGGGGTGTAATAATGGGTTTCATACATAACATAGGGCGTTGTCTAGGGCTTAACATGCCCCTTCCCTTCAAACAAGTGTTTTACTCAACACTTGAATAATTGTGGGTGTTTCTTAATGAATGAATCATCTTCACATGCCACCTCTTCCACTGGTAGGTTCTTCCATTTGAGGAGGTACTCAATAATTTCTCGATTTTGCAACCTCTTAATCCTTATTTCAAGGATTTCTTCTAGTTCTAGTATGATTTTCCCTTCTTCATTAATCTTCGAAAAAATAGTTTGGACTGGGATCTTGTCATTGATTACCTTCTTTAAGAAAGAAACATGGAAGATTGGATGTACACATGAAGATGGAGGCAACTCCAATTTGTAAGACATACTTCCAAACCTTTGCAAGACCTGATAGGGGTGATAATATTTGGGTGCTAATTTATTTCCCTTCTTTTGTTGCTTGAGGATCATATGTTTATATGGTTATATCCTCAAAAATACCCAATCCCCCATTTCAAATTCCCTTTCACTGTGATGTTAATTTTCTTGTTGTTTCATTCTATTTTGTGCCATAACCAAGTTGTCCTTTAATAGTTTGAGGACCTCTTTTTAGTGCCCTATGTGGTCCTCCACTTCCTAAACCTTTGCAGACCCTTTCAAGGGAGATGTTATGTATGGAGGATGATATCCATAAAGTTCTAGAAATGAGGACATTTTTTATGAAGTATGGAAGGATTTTTTTTACCACCATTCTATCGAGGGAAACCACTTGATCCATTGTGTTTGTTTATCAGTTGTAAAGAAATCTAGACATTTATTCACAATATCAGTTTTTCCATCAGATTGAGGATGATAAGATGAGCTATGAGTTAATTGAGTACCCAAACAAGAAAATAATTCAGTTCAAGATTTTCCAATGAAAACTGGATCTTTGTCACTTACAATAATCTCGGGGACTCCATGTATCTTTTGAATTGTTTCCATGAATGCTGTGGGTATTGTACTTGATTTAAAAGGATGAGAGAGAGAGAGAGAGAGAGAGAGAGAGAGAG
>ML780307.1:358697-395013 GCA_009831015.1 Picea engelmannii
AGAGAGAGAGAGAGAGAGAGAGAGAGAGAGAGAGAGAGAGAGAGAGAGAGAGAGAAGGCATACTAAGTTATTCTATCCATTACTGCCATGATGATAGTATTTCCTTCGGATTTGGGTAAACCTATAATAAAATCCATTAAAATTTATTCCCAATGTTGACTTGGTATAACTAATAATTTTAGGAGACATGGAGTCTTCATTGTCTCTCCCTTATTCTGTTAGTAGACTGCACATTCATACACAAACTTTTGAACATCAATTTTAATACATTCCTAGAAACAATCCTTCTTGATCTTGTGGTAAGTTTTCATGAACTTTGAATGTCCTCCTATAGGAGAAGTGTGCAATTCCAAAAGGACCTTCTATTTGAATTGGGAATTATTACATAAATATAGACGATCATTATACCATACCAAATCATGATTTCATACAAATTTATCTAATTCATTGTGGTCCTCTTGTAGTTGTTGAATGATATTACATACCTCTTGATATTGCTTCCATTCCATCCTTGCTTCTTCCACCCAATAAAATTATGGAATAGAAATATCACATAGTGAACCCTCTGTTTCTTCTTCTTTCTTTGAAAGTTCATATAACACAATATTATGTTTTCCTTTATTTTAGATATTATGATTTTCTTCTGAAGACAATTGTTGGTCCAAGAATTACTTCAAATTGTCATGAGTTGTTTTTACTTTGAAGTGTCTTCCTATTAGGTAAGGGCATCATTTCTTAACTTCATCGTTTCTTAAATTTATGTAGTATGGCCAACATTTCTTTTTAATAAATTGGTTTGCGTAAGTTTTTTCCTTTAAGTTTTTCCCGTTCAAAGGCAAGGGACCTTCCTTTTTGTATTAAAATTGTGCCAATGCTAGGACATCAGCTCTACACATAGTCTCCTTAAGTTTTTCAAAATCTTTGCTTGCTTTTTTAGTACAAGAAAATGCTTCCTTAATAATGTTATTATAGGTTTCTCTATTTGACCACAATTCTTGACAAACTTATGGTAATAGATTTTCAATCCTAAGAATCCTCTAAATTTCTTCAAGGTTTTTGGAATTGGTCATTCCCCCATAGCTTTAATTTTGTTAGGGTCCACTTTTACACCTTCATGAGATAAAATATGACCCAAATATTCCACTTTTGGAACCCCAAAGGCACACTTGGAAGGATTTGCATAAAGTTGTTTCTCTTCCAAAAGTTTTAATACTCTATCAACATGTTGTACATGCTCTTCCCACTATTTTTTGTAGATTAGTATGTCATCAAAAAATACTAACACAAATTTTCTAAGAAAGAGTTTGAAGATAGAATTCATCAAGATTTGAAATGTTGAAGGTTCATTATTAATTCCAAATGGCATAACCAAAAACTCATAATGATATTCATGTGTTCTAAAGTCAATTTTGGGAATGTCTTCCTACCTCATTTTGACTTGATGATATCCCAAAGAAAGATCCAACTTAGTAAAGAAATTTTCTCCATGCAATTCATCTAAAAATTCATCAATGACAAGAATAGGAAACTTATATTTTATGGTAATTTTCTTCACTTGTCTATAATTTGGACATAGACACCATGAACCATCCTTCTTCATAACCATCACTAATGGTGAAGAGAAATAACTTTGGCTAGGTTTAATTATGCTGACCTCTAACGTTTCTTGGATAATATTCTCAATATCACTCTTTTGTGCACATGGATACCTATAAGGCCTTGTGTTAGGTGCTACATTTTCGAGTTGAAAATGAATAGCATGATCATGATCTCAAGCCAGTGGAAGACCCTTATGAATCTCTCCAAATACCTTGGAATGGTTGTTGCTAATCATTTGGAGATCCATTGGAGTAGAGGATATAGATGTCTGAACATCTAGTAAGCACAATTGTGCAATTGCACCACATTCTCTCTTTTTGAGTATTTGTTTCATGATATTAGAGCTTATCACTTTATAGGGTTTCCCTTGGATACCTCTAATCTCAATTTCCTTGCCTTATGAGGAAAATCTCATGAAAAGATCTTGGAAATTAAGGGTCACTATTCCCAATGATTGTAACCATTGGACCCCTAATACAACATCAACACCACCCATTTGGATGGAAATCACAGTACTATCCAATAAATACTCCCCCATATTGAGCTTAACACTATGAAACTTCCCAAAACAATTTATGGTACCTCCATCTGCAATCATTACTTGAAAATCTAGTGCTGGAAATACAAAGCAATTGAGATCTTTTGCTAATTTGCAATTGATGTAGTTATGGGAACTCCCAAAATCACTCAAAACTATTACCTTTTTATTTTTTATGTATTCTTGTATCTTGAGGGTTTTTGGAGTACTAATGTCACCCAATTCATGACAAGATATCCTTGGAGTAGTATGGGTCATCCGAGGGTTCGCCTTCATTGTTGTGCTTACACACTAGGCTACCCTTCTCCGAAAGCTTCGCGGGACCACGTACTTGTTGATTCTGTTGATGAAGGCTAAAGTTGAAAGGTGTTTAAGGGACCTAAGTTTTTCCTAAGTCCCTTATTTCTAAGAGAGAGGTCTCTTATATAGAATAAATACTTGTGGAGTTCCCGATTGACCGTTCTTTAAGCGGTAGAGGAAGGCATGGGCTCGTAAGGAAAGTATAGTGCCAGTAAGATCCCATAATTACACTAGAATTACATATATAATGGGTAGAACTGCTGGGTGGGTAACTATATCTATATCTTGTGATGGTTCCAATTCTTGATCTTCTCCTCATCACAATCTATATAGAATAATTTCTTCTCATTGCATTTATGCCCCTTATTGTAATTGTTGTCACAATTTAAAAATAGTCCCTTTGATTTAATTTCATCCATTTGTTGAGGTGTCAACCTTGTCAGTTGAGTGGGTTTAGGAGAGGTAACATGGTGCCCTCTATAGTTGTTTGTGGCCACCCTTCTAGTAGCCATATTTACTTTCCTTGCCATATTTAAAGCTTGCTCTAGGGATTTAGGTTCGAAGAGACACACCTCATGTTGAATGTTCTCCTTTAAGTGCCCATAAAGAGATCTAACAAATTATCCTCGGGAATGTTCTTTACCCTAAGAATGAGCTTTTGTAATTATTGAATGTGTTATGTAATTGGGTCTTTTTGTCGAATATTTATCAATTGAATAAAGAGTGTATTTCTCTTACTATCCCCATAATGTGATATCAATTCACCTGTAAAAATGGATCAAGAGTAACATAATTATTTTTTCTTTCACAGAACCATTGATACCAAACAAATTTATCATTTTCTAAATACAAGGATGCAATAGGTAACTTTTTTAAGATTGACAATTGGTGTATATCAAAGTATTGTTCCATATAGAATATCCATGTTATAGGATCTTTACCATCAAACTTCCTGATATCAATCTTTGGAATGAAGTATTTCCTTGGTGATGACATGAATCCTTGATTATGCGGATCTTTAAGTGATGAACAATTTTGAAATTCAGTAGTGGTGCTCCCCAATTGTGATAAAATACCCCCCATGTGTGATTGAGTCTCAACACCATTATTCTCCTTATTTTAAATATTTCCTTGGATCTTCATATCCATTTTAGGGATCCTCTATAAGAACATGGCTTCTATGGATTTCATGGATTTTTTTTATTCATTTTCTTTTCCATTTGATACATATTTTCATGCATCATATTTTCCATGTGTGCACTATTTTCATTCATCTTATTTTCCATATGTTCTTGATTTTCATTCATGTTCTCTTCCATATTATTTTCCATTTCCTTTTTTATGGATTCCCGAGAATGTGATAAATCCACTAGTTTCAACATACCACCACTCATTTCATCAACTTGGTTCTTTAATTGGGATAGCCTGTTTTCAAAATCTTAATTTTCTTCCGACATCCTGTGTGAGATTTCTAGAGGTTTATTTGGTGTTGATATTTTTTTGGAGCCATGTGGAATAAAAATAACAATACTCCTCTATTTTCTCTTTATCACAAATTTTGAATCACCAAAACAAATCTTCCAATCAAAATTTACATCAATTGTAATTTACGTACCTTTCAAACCCTTAGTTTGGAGTATGTATGGATGCTTGACCTTTGTCCTGATAAATCTCTGAAATTTGAATCCTTCTGAGTCTGAAATTTTAGCCTATAGTACTATGATATGACTTTTTAAACTCCTGAAAATTTCACAGTCTAAACCTTTATTGATAATAGGTTATAGTACAAATACCAAAATGACTTGTTTAAGATGAATTTCAAGATTAGTCAAAATCCCAAACTTCCACAAGATATATCTCATAAATTATTATGATTAAAAATATGAAAATATTTTCACATGTAATTTGGCATCTCCTTAGGATTCTGAAAATTTCAGTCTGAAACGTCACAGAAAATAAGTTACATCGAAAATTCAAAGGTGACTCTTTTACAACTGATTTCAGGATTAGTCACAAGACTTGTATTTCATGGAATATTTCTCCAAAAGTATAGAAAAATAGAACCTAAAATTTTTACCACATATACTATGAAATGTCTCCCGAGTCTTCACAAAATTTCACTATCTGTAAATTCCAGAAAAATAGATATAGAAAAAATTCCAAGATGACTCATTTAAAATTGAATTTGGCATGAGTCACAAACCCTATATTACATAGGATATATATCCTAAATTATAAGGTACCAAAAATTTAAATTTTTACCACATGTACCTGGACATTGCATCTTAGTCTCCCCAAAATTTCATGGTTTGAAACATCCTATAAAAAAATTTATATCAAAAATTCCAAGGTGTCTCAGTTGGAGTGAAACCCTAGGATCGTAAGCTCTAATACTAAATTTTATGATCTAACGCCTTAAAATGATATAAAGTCAATGAATAGAGTCCACTTCAAGGGGGAAACATATGTTTAAAATATATCCAATTCAGAAGACAATATGAGATGAGATAACATAATCCTGATACTAGATCTCCTTGGTATATATATAGGAGACAAAGGGTACAATTTATAATGAAAGGGTATTGTTACCCCCCCCCAGGCTAGGAGTAACTAAGGATATCATGTCTCTAGTCCCACAGGTATAAAACATGGAGTGTCGATATTCCAATGCATAGCACAACCCACAGAGCCCCTCTACTTTACCATAGAGCAGCATCCGCTACACTAGCTTGGATCCAAGAAGACATCAAGTCTTGCTTCATGAGGTAACAAGTCCAGTCTTGTGGTAGGTTTCATTTTAATATTCGAATCATTTGAACATGTTGCAAATAATCCTTTCTTGATTATGAATGTTTTCTTGGAAATTATACCTTTTTCCTAGTTTCACCTTAGTAGATCGCATGGTTTCCTAGTAAGTAGGTCGACCTTGAGAAAAGGGTTTCTATTGGGTGGTTCCATGAAGGGTCATTATATCATTCCCTCTTATACTTACCACTTTCCACACTTCTTCCCCTTCTTTTCCCTCATCTTTTGGGATTTTGGGCCCATTCACCCCAAGAAGGGCTTGTACCTCATTTCATGGGAAGAAAGGGGTAAAGACCCAGAGGTGTTGTAGTTGGTAAACATTAGAAGCCAATCATTATCCTTCTATATGCTTTCCCTAAGGTCCTAAGAGAAATGAAACACTACTCCAAAAAAATCAAGGACCTTCTAAAACATATAATTAATAAAAGTCTCGCTTGTTGGGGGAATGCATTTGTGGTGTCCTTTACTTTTCATTGCATGTGTCACTCAATGTGTTTCTAACTCCAAGTGGCATTGCATTACTCTTTAATTTCCATTGAACATAACACTCAATGTTTGGACCATAATAAGTTAAATGCAAGGGCTTGGAAAAATGTTGCATTCAAAATGAAGGACACACCACACCCTCCACAAAGGCACCCATAAATGAGACAATACAAACCCTTGATATATCAAGAACCCCATGCCCAAAATTATTGACCCAATCCACCTCATACTCATCACATGACCTATATAGGGTCCTATTGGGAAACATATTTGGCATGGGGATTGTCTTACCCAATAGGGCACCATGACACCCCTCCCATACCTAAATTAGACAAAACTTATAAGGTCTTTGATAATTTGTTTAATTTGAAAAGGGGGATTTGATGCACATATTTGGGTGGTTCTTTTATTAAATTTGGCATACTTGGCATGATACTTGTGACTTGTGGACCCTTGTATGGCATACTTGTTTGTCTTTGTAGGACCTTTCCCACAAGATGGACGTTGAACCCCACATGAGGAAGACCATGGATGATGAATGTTCCACCTAGAGGATATAGGACGTTGCCTTTGGAGGCACTTGGATTTTTCTAGAGGATGAGTTTTCACCCTTATCCACTTGGACATTGGCCCTTTGAGGCCTAGGATGTCACTTCCTAGCCCTTGGTGTCACCTTGGAGGGATAGAGTTTGATGCATGAGGTGGTTTTAAAGGTGGCTTGACAAGAGGAGATCATGGTAGGGCACTTTGGCATGACACATGGCCTTTGGAGGCCCAACACCTCCCTCCCCATGCTTGACGTTGCACTTGGAGAGACTATGTCACCCTCTTAGGGCATGACATCACCCTTCTAGAGTTTTATTTCATGTCAAAAATTAATTTGTGTATATTGTAAGGGAAAATTAAAGGGGCCGACCCTCTTATTTTTTGTTGTTGACATTTTTAAGTGTAAAAATAGGTCAAGATGGATCCATATAAATAAATCCACTTGACATTTCATTTTATCATAAGATATTCTCACCATTTGTGAGAGAACAAGTCTGAAATTTTGTCCCTATTTGGCTATATCTCTCTTCTAGACTCATGCAACTTGCTTGGAGGATCATTTTGTGGATTATTTTTTTGATTTTTGGATGGAATTTTTGCAATTAGGGTTTTATATCATGTTATCTGGGTGAAGTAAGCGAAATTTCTGCAATTTTATCTTTGTGTTATCAAATGTTCATGGTAATTTCTCTTTTTCATTCTAGATCTATTTCTTGGTGAAACCTTAAGAGAGGAGCATAAGTGCTTCCTCCTCTCACAAGGTTATTCTTGTTCAAAATTGGTGAAATCTCCTTTCTAGGTTTAGCGTCATGTTGATCATCAAATATGACCATGTTCAACATTCATGGATTTGCTCGGTTAGGATCCTGATTAGACCCTTATCCGTTCTAAATGGAGATTCCAACTGGTTTAGGTATAGTTACCTATAATTATCCTAATCTACAAAATAAAAATAAATCTAGAATATATACACTTGCTAATTGATTGTAGAAATTTTATATTTTATTAAATAACAAACTGAAATATAAATATATACAAAGTCAAAACTATCTACAAGAAAAAAACTAATTCTAATTACATAAAGTTAACCCTCTGAAAAGGGATTTTGTTTTCTCTTTAAGAATAATAAGGATTTAAAATGAAAATAAAAATTAACTAAAGAAAATAAAACTAAATAAATATAATGCTCAGGTATTAATTAAAATTGTATATGAATTGAGTAAAATAGTATATGAATTGAGTAAATAGTATATGTGTCGACTTCTGCGCATTGAATAGAGAAAGTATCAGACCATTTTTCACTTCCCAATATGTAAATGATTCTACAATAAGTTGCAGGGTCTCAAATGATGTCCTTACTTGACTTTTTTTTGGGTATAATCAAATCAAGGTAAAAAGGACCGATAGGTATAAAACCACATTTACCACATGTTGGGGCACATTCGCTTATGAACGCATGCCTTTCGGTTTATCTAATGCAAGTGCCACCTTCAAAAGAGCTATGCATATAGATTTTGAAGATCTAATCGATAAGATTATCCAAGTTTATCTTGATGATTTGACTATTTATTCTAAAAATCGGTTGGATCATTTTGGTCATCCTAGAAAAGTTCTCATGCACTGCAGAAAAATTGGCATTTCTTTAAATCCTTCCAAATCTATTTTCAGTGTCACGAAGGGAAAGATCCTTGGTAATATTGTTTCTGATTCAAGGATAAGAATAGATCCTGAGAGGATTACTGCCATTCTGAACATCCTCGCCCCCACCTCCAAGAAAGAAGTTCAATATTTCATGGGCATTATTAATTTCATACGTAGATATGTTCCTGATTTTATTTTCATGGTTAAACCAATCCATAATCTTCTGAAGCAAGATCGTTATTTTTCTTGTACATATGATTTCAAGAATGATTTCCTTAGGATTAAGCAAGTAAATAGCTCTGCACCAGTTCAGGTCAAACCAGATTTTGAGAAAGATTTTATCATATATACCAATGCCACCATGTAAGCAATTTTTGTTATCCTCTTACAAAGTGATGACCAAAACAATGAAAACCATGTAGCTTACAGTTTCTCATATTATGAGGTCAAATATTCTTATATTGGGAAACATGTTTTTTCTCTTGTCAAGGCTATAGAAAATTTTCGCCATTTTATTTTGGGAAAACATACACGGGTAAAAGTCCCTTTGCTTGCTGTCAAGTTTTTCCTTTCACAAACATATATTTTAGGAAAATTTTTACATTAGCTTGCCAAAATTCAAGAGCATGATTTGATGATCATGAATTCAAAGAAAATCAAGGGACGACACCTAGCCCTTCACTTAGCTAAGTGCCCTGAACCAAGTGAAGAATTGGATGATCAAGATAATCCTCTTTCAACGTTATTTTATCTTGAAAATCAAAACCTCTCTATATCTAAGCATCCTTGGTATAATAATATGGTGTATTATTTGCGATATCAAAGGTGCCCAGATGACTTAGATCCTCATCAAAGAAGGAGACTTTGCCTTGAATCTTCTAAGTGTATCATCTTAGGGGACTCCTTATTTAGAAGATTTGTTGATGGTTTGTTAATATGATGTGTAAATGATGAAGAAGCACATAAATTATTACACGAAGTAAATGGATCATCAACATCTTTCATTCACATCGGTGAGCATTTTTTTTCTAAGGCTATTGATTTTAAGATCATAAGAAATGGATATTACCTGCCTTTGATATTTCGTGATTCTTATAAATTTGCAAGATCATGTGATAAGTGCCAAAAATTCGTTGGGAAAGAATGTCTTTCTTCCATCCCTTTACAACATGTCCTCCTAGGTTTCCCTTTTTCTAAGTGGAGTCTAGACTTTATTGGTCTTATCAACCCCTCATCTTTTGTAGGGAATATCTTTATTTTGACAACCACCGATTACTCTAATAAGTAGACTGAGGTTGTTCCTCTTAGACATGCACAAGATGAGAAGGTTGTTTCTTTCCTAGAATCTAATATATTTTCGAGATTTGGCCTTCCACTAGAAATCATTACTGAAAATGGTCCAACCTTCATTTCTACAAAATTGACCCAATTTCTAGCTAAATTAGGTGTCAAGCATTTCACTTCATTTTCTTATTACCCTCAAGGAAATGGACAAGCAGAGTCGACTAATAAAAACCTGGTCAGAATTATAAAGAGAATCATAGAAGGTGTTGGAACACACACAATTTTGAACTTTTGAGTTTTATAGTTTTCATCTCTTAGGAATAAAATTTTACACAAAATGGCCTTTTAATTAAATCGAATTCATTGGTTTTGATTTGAAAATAAAGCGCGTACATTATCCGTCATCGATGATTTCCATTAATATGATCAAACGATCCAAATAATCTTTGTAGTTATGGAGTCGGCTGGGTTCTAAAGAATAAGTCCCCAACGGTCGCTTCAGAAGGTCCGTCCTTCGAATGTTCCCATGAGTCTAAAATGATAAAAACACCAAAGCTCTGAAACCCAAAAATAACAGCCCACGATAAACCTTAAAAAACTCATGAACAAGAGTCATAGGACACGAGTCTTTTAAATCTTTCATAAGCTAACACGTGCCACTTATTTTTTAAGTTTATGTTGGAAGATTCACACACTCTCGGGTGATACATGGCACCTATCTACTCTCGACACATCATCCATAATGACATCATCTCTGCCATGTCACTCTGGGAGATGGCCCTTTGGGAGTTTAAAAAAGAGTGAGTTCACAAATCACCGAAGTTTCAAAATGACGAAGCATTGGACTTTTCAAAGAGTAAAAATAAACTAATGAAACATCTAATAAGGAAAGTTAAACCCACTTAATTAAGATCTAAGGAAAATTACTCGTAATTATTTACTTCGCAGTTTCGGATTTCGGGAAACCTCTCTTGTGCTATTATAAAAACCCCCGAAGTCTGAACTTTTGAAACACTTGAAGCTAATTCAATGTTTTAAAACACATTTAATTAAGATGTAAAAGTGATTATTCAAAGGCTATCTACTCCATGGATTCGGGATTCAGGAAGTTTCCACCCTGACACATCCAAAGATATCGAACATGAATCGTCGAAGTATTTATGGCATTAATGGTTGATTAGAGATAATTATTTCGAATGAAGATTATGGATTGCCAGGTAGTCAATTCCATTGAGGGTAATAAATTCCTCATCAGTGAGCCTATACGAAAATCGATAAACTCTTGTTTGAATAAAAGCACTTCAATTTCAAAATCATTTTCACCTTTCGCAATTAGCGGTTTTATCTTTTGAAAAACTCACAGACTTCCCCTGTAATGGGTAACCTCACTATGCTTCCTTAGAGATTATGGCACCATGAAAAATGGCAAAAAATCCTAATGCAGTAGGCAAGGATTCAAGCCTGAATGCAGACTGTCTTTCAAACACTACTCTGTGAGTCATAGACACCATTAAAACTTGGATACAAGTTTTTGAGATCCTGGAATGAGAAATCATCAACTGTCTGGAAAACTCCATTGAAGAGGATGATGACTCTTATGCAACTAAGCTTAGACATATATAATAGTGGGAGCTGCACAAGATAGTTGCACGACCGAGAATCATGCCTTACAACGATATGATAAGTTGAGCCCTGGAACATGTTGATATCCAGACCAGGAGCATTATTAATCACCAGTAGGTTGTCATCATATATTTCCGACCATAACATATGCAAGTAATGTATAAACTCTCTCCTGCTCCTAAATATACTTACAATGTCGTATTCCTTTTAGATTTAGAGAGAAAAGAATGTGTCCAATACACTAGGAGTAGTCATGATATAATCAAGACTTGGTGGGGGAATTCAGAGAAATTCATAACCAATGCTCATGGTACATATGCCACAGCGTCTTTAGACACTCATATGTTTTATGTGGCTATGATGATATGTCGTTTGTTTGGAAAGAAAATCCCTACACATTTCTTGGTAGAATGGGTAGCTATCATGAATGAGGTATCTGCGGGTTACACTTTCAATTGGGCCAAGATGTTGTTAGATAATTTGGCCAAAGAGATCATTGATTATAAAACAACAAAATCAAAAGGGTAGCCTGCCCATTTTTACATGTCTGCATATGTTATGGATTTCCTATGCTTCGTGACCCCTTTTCCTTTGATGAACTTGAGTTGGACCTCGATCAGTGTTGAGCCTATTCATTTTTATCACTCCAAGTTATGGGAGGAGAAAGCTAAGGATTTATTTTATGAAATCTATCATAATGTCATAATACATGTTCATGTGGCCATTTATGGTCACCTGCCTCCCTAGATTTTAGAGAGGATTATGGGAAAACTAGGCAAGCTCGTAGATTGGTTCATTGAGGATAATTTCTCCTACATCAGAGTTTTTGTTTTCTTTGTTCCCCCCCATGCTCTGCCAAGATTTTTACCCGACAGACTGGTGTGCAAAGAAGTGGCATACCAGACAGTGATGGGAGCTATCAGCAAGGAGATGAAAGCAGCTCAAAAAAAGGTATGGCCGACTTTCCCCATTCAATTTGGCATGTTTATATTATTGGATTTTGGCCACAGTTCTGGAGGATATTAAGTTGGTTGACATCGAGTTCAAGAAACATGATCCACACAAGATAGTGGAAAACCATATGGCTTAGTTCAACATGAAGCATTACATGCATGAGAATTCCCCGTATGACGAAATATTCATAGGGGTGAGATCTTATGAGGAAGTCCAAAACAGATTCCTGACCTTGCCCCCAAACCAACAAGATGGTTTCCTCAGCTTTCAGAAACACAGGCGGAACAGTCTACCAAGGATATTGCAGGGAGAATCAATATGTTAGCCTCCTTCACAGGAAGCTAAGTCTACAAGATATGAGTCAAGCTCCTCCACTAAACCCAAAGTCGAAAAGGTTCCCAAAATCCCAGAGGTATTATTTGAGGAGATAAGAATGTCATTGTTGCCCCTTGACCAAGTTTTGGGAGATTTTTGGTCATATTGATCTATTTTTCGACTTCAACAACCTGTCGAAGGAGGAGTGCAAGACGAAGTAGAGATCACGGGATCTCGACCCACTTTTGGATCCTTTTTGGGTTTTGGGGAATATGTAACAGAAATGGGATGTCGGCCCATGGGTTTTAACCATGTTTAGGCCTATTTTGTAATATATAAATAGATGCCTAGGCTAGATAGAAAGAGGAGAGAATTCGAATAGTGCATCTGTGTGATGTGAATGTATGCTAAGTGCAACTAGAGTATGTAAGCACTTTTTGCACGACTGTAAGATACTTGTAGAGCTAAGTGCAGGTCCTTGTAACAGATTGTGGAGGGATTAGTGTTGGAACACAAGGAAGAAGGATCTAGCGAGCTGCACAGATCTTTTGTCCTGTGCAGAGTAAGGGTTTTGATGGCTCTGTGCTTGTAACCGATTGATTAAAGACAATAAATAAGAAGAGTTGGTGGGCGTAGCCCTGGGGTGGGGGTGAACCACGTAAACACTATGTTGTCTTGCTTTGATCTTGTCTGGATGTGTTTATATCTTCTTTTGTTAAGTGCTTTGAGATGATTAGATAGATCTGCTTATGCTTAGTTCTAATGATGTATAAGAATGTTATATTTGATCTATATGAATGTGATGAGTGCTTGATCTTCTATATATGACCTATCTATTGATGTTAAGTGCTTAAGTATGTTATATCAATGTGAATGTTGTGAAGCCCTATTTTATAAGAGAAGTGATTATTGATTGTATATTGAGGAACTGACGATGCTAAGTGATTTATTAAGTATTGTAATCATAGATCTGTGTCCTAGCTAAGGTTGCAAACACCTGAGTCTTGCAACCACCCCTGCCTCTACCTCGGGTGAGATTTCAGCTACTTCGCAGGTGTTGCCGAAAGGGTCAGTAGTTAGGGATTTGTTGGTGCATTGTTGTAGTGTTGAACCCCGGTTCTACCCCTATGCCAACAAATGGTTCCATTGTCAGGACCTGAAACTGTGATTGTTGGGAACTTACAAAGAAGAAGCTTTGTGCAAAGATTCGACCTGGGATTGTGAAATCTCTGTGTGTAGATCTATGCCCTAGTGCGCAGTGTCCTACTCGATTTATAAATCTTTGTTCTAAGGAAAGAATCTTGATCTGAAGAAAGGAGATTGGATATGAAGAAAAGAGGTAAGATATGGAAGCTTTATGCCCTAAGAAAGGTAAAAGAAGGAATTCTTGATTCAAAAGAGGTAAGATCTACAAGCTCTGTGCTCTGATAAAGGTAAGAATAGTTAAAATTTTTAGATCTGGAGGCTTTGTGCTCTGTAGAAGTAAGATAAGTGGAAATTTTTGTTTCTAGAGTATGGATCTAGGCATGATTGATAGATTCTGTCCTAGATTGAAAACTAGGGCATTAATAGATGAAAGAAGATTTGATATGAGTAGATCTGATAAGAATAGTGAAAGATAGGTTATACCTAGGCATAGAAAGAATGTTTGGACTAACAAATGGATGCAAGATCCTAGAAAGAATTTGTTGCAGGTTAGCTACCATGTTAGGGTCTTAACCCACACATAGGTAGAACAACATATTCGGATGTAATAACGGTCAATATTAATAAGGCCTTTCAATAAAATAGAATAAGGCAGATGTAAGAAGACCTAATAGAAGCTTCCACTTCTAGAAGGATCTTCCTCTAGATGCTTCTTTTTAGTATAAATAGGAGTCGAGGGTATGAGAACCCTAACTTGGATATTATTGTAATAAAGATCTTCTCAACTAGAGGTTTCCCCCTCGAAGAGGCCCGTGAACATTGCTTTCAGATTCAAAGTGTTATTTCTGTTATTATTCTCATATCATTTTAGTGCTATTGTGGTGAATGTTCTGGTTATATTGTTGTTATTCTGCCATTTCTAGCATTTTATTTTTGTTCTGCATACATTTTATATATGGTATATTACAAGTGGTATCAAATCACTTTCCTCAGCAGAAAGTGTGGGTTAAAAAAAATTTCAGGGTAGAGACGTATTCCAGCGTCTTTAAGCCATAGAGATATGTCGTTAAGCACATAAACCCGTGGTTGAGGGATTCATACATGCAGGAAATACAAGTGGTACTTAAGCACACATCTGTTGGCCACCCTTGTAACCCCTGTTGGTACCCCTTCAAGTGGTAGTGCATCAGATAAAACCTGTGTACGGATCGGCCTAGATTACCTAAAAACTCTCTTTAGATAAACCGATCGACTACTTGACTGTTATAGTGTCACCGAGAACAGCACTCGAGAAGATACTCTCTAGTACCTGGGTAGTCGGGTAATACGGCTAAGGGTACGGTCTATCCTCCTTAGTTAGTGCCTTGAGATATTGGGTCGAGTACTACTGTTGGACCATGCATGTATATCAGAGAGTTATAGCACAGGGAAAACCCTTGTCTGTAGAACCCTTGAATACCTAACCCTTGGGGACAGAAACATAAACAAATAAAAATAGACAAGATCTATTGTCACGCAACTGTGTTCGGGTTGCCAAGTAAATACACACTTCTTTCTGGTTAAGCATTTGGGCATTTCCTCTCTATAGTATTCTTTAGACCGAAGTCTAACTCCACAGGTGTAAAAAAAAAAAGTCTGGAAATTTTTTCACCATTATTTGAGACCTATTCCATTGGATTCATCTCTTCACCCTTATCACATTCCTCCATACCATTTTTAGGTAAAAAAATTTACCCCGCCCACCCCTTTTCAGTTCCCCCATCCTCATGGCCCATACTCGTAGCCAAGACTTGGAAGCTTGCTTCAACACCTTGCAATATGGTCTCATCGAGACCCAACAAGAAGTGAAACAACTCAGTGCCAATGTTGTCACCATCAATACAACCATGCAGTCCTCAAGGGAGGAAATCAAACAAGACCTCACTACCCATCTTGAATCAGCCTTTTCGGCACTCTGCACCAAACTGCATATCCCTACAGATAACCCTTCCTCTTCCTTACCTCCACATACTGAAGGTGACCATTCCCCTCATTCCCATAACTTTCAGAACCATCACTTTCAACATGACCTATGCCTTCCGCGGGTGGATGTGACCAAATTTGATGGCTCGGACCCCACTGGTTGGGTAACCCAAATGGAACATTATTCTTCTTTATATGGCATTACAGATGACTTGGCCAAACTCTGGTATGGTGTTCTCCATCTAGATCAAGAACATTGGCAATTGTGGCAATGGAGAAAAACTTCTCTTCAAGGGTATATTGCTTGGACACACTTTGTGGTAGAGATTTATGAATGCTTTGACACTGACACCAACCATTTGGGTCATTTGACAAAGTTGAAACAATTAGGAACAGTGGAAGACTTTATAGCTGCCTTTGAGCATCTGGCTTTTAGAACAAAGGGCATGTATGATGCCTTTTTCCGAGAGTGTTTTATCAGCAGCCTCAAGGATGAGGTTTGGGCTCATGTCCGCATGGCTCGGCCTCAGAGTTGGGTGGAGGCTACTAAAAGAGATAAATAAGCACAACAGGTTGTATCTTCTCAAAATAGAAAACCCTCCTTTATCCCTCACCCTAAACTAGTAAATCCCACTACTCCCTCTGCTCCACTAAAGATCCAAAAATTGAACAGAGCTAAAATGGTTGAACACCAACTCAAAGGCCTTTGTTATAACTGTGATGACAAATATTTCCTGGGCCACAAGTGTAAAGAAAAAAAGATTTTTATGGCCATCTCCGAGGATATTTTGGAAGAGGATGTAGAAACTCCTGTTGTGTCTGAGTCACCTGAATCCACTGATATAACCCCTCCCTCAAACCCTCCCAAAGTAGAACTAGTCATTTCCCTCAATGCTCTCACTGGCTTCTCCACTCCCCAAACCCTCAAGCTAATCGGTTACATCAAGCAATGGAAGGTCATCATTCTGGTTGATAGTGGTAGCACCCATAATTTTATTCATCGCCACATTTCCCAAGAAACTCATTGCTACATCCATGCCATCAATAATTTCCAAATCATGATCGCCAATGGTGGTTCCATGAAATGTGAAGGGCGTTGTGAAAATGTGTGTCTCCAAATTGGTGAATACCACCTGAAATCCCATATGTTTATTATCGACATGGGAGGTTGTGACATTGTATTGGGTGTAGACTGGCTAAGGACTTTGGGTCCCATTCTCATGGATTTTATAGACTTAACTATGCAATCTGACCAGGAGGGCCACCAATATAAGTTCCAAGAAATCACCGTCGGTTCACCTGAGATCATTAGTTCCCATCGCATGGAAAAACTTCTCAAAAAAGGTCATTCTAGTGTTATCGCCCAACTCCATGCCATACAAGCAATAGATACACCCTCGGTCCCGCAAGACCTCTAAGCCATCCTTTCTAAACATCAATTGGTCTTTTCCACTTCCCAAGGCCTCCCTCCTTCCCGTGTTGTTCATGATCATTCCATTCCCCTAGTACCCAAAAGCCTTCCTCCCAATATCCGTCTGTATCATCACCCATTTTCTCAAAGAAATGAAATTGACAAAATGGTCCAGGAAATCCTTAATGCAAGTGTTATCCTCCCTAGTACGAGCCCCTACTCTTCTCCTGTGGTCATAGTCCTAAAGAAAGAAGGTTCTTGGCAAATTTGTCTTGACTTTTGTGCCCTCAACAAACTTACCATCAAAGACAAATTCCCCATTCATGTCATTGATGACCTCCTAGATGAATTGAGTGGCTCCCAATTCTTCACTAAACTTGATCTTCGTTTGGTCTACCACCAGATACGTATGAAATAGGTAGGCATTCCCAAGAGTGCCTTTAGAACTCATCAAGGCCACTAAGAGTTTTTGGTCATGCCCTTTGGCTTGTGTAATGCCCCCTCCACCTTCTAAAGCCTCATGAATCATGTCTTCCATCCTTTTCTCTGCCATTTTGTCTTAGTTTCTTTGATGATATCCTCATCTATAGAAAAACCTGGACAAACCATCTTGCTCATGTGGATCGAGTTCTCCATCTACTCTCTCAACACCAACTTTTCCTGAAACAGTCTAAATGTGCTTTTGGCAGCTCAGAAGTAGAATACTTGGGTCATCTGGTTGGAAAAGATGGTATCAGGGTGGATCCTAAAAATATTGAAGCTATGCAAGACTGGCCTCACCCAAAGACTCTTAAGAGATTGCATGGATTGTTGGGCTTAACAAGGTATTATCGCAAGTTTGTTCAGAATTATGGGAAGATTTCATCACCTCTCACTGCTCTCCTCAAAAAGAACTCTTTCACTTGGACTCCAGCCACTGCTAAATCTTTTCAAACCTTGAATATGGCCATGTGCACCACTACAGTCCTCGCCCTTCATGATTTCACAAAGACCTTTGTGCTGGAATGTGATGCCTTAGGGAAAGGAAACGGTGTTGTCCTTATGCAAGAGGGTCAACCTTTGGCCTTTACCAGCAAGCAACTATCTGAAAGAAATCTGGGAAAATCCATCTATGAAAAGGAAATGTTGGCTATTCTGCATGTCGTTTATATGTGGCACCCTTATCTATTGGGGCAATGTTTCCAAATTAAGACAGACCATCAAAGCCTCAAGTATTTTTTGGAACAACACATTTCCTCCGCAAAACAACAAAAATGGGTGACTAAACTCTTTGGATATGATTATGAGATCATTTACAAGAAAGGCAAAGACAATGTGGTTGCGGATGCACTTTCCCAGATATATGAAGATGAAGGATCCCTTTTTTCTCTTTCATTCATTGTACCAGATTGGCTCCAAGTCGTTCGCCAGGAACGGCTACAAGATCCCAAAAGTTCACAGTTGATCCAACAATTGCAGCCCAATGCTCTAGCTTCCCCAAGGTACTCTTGGCTCCATGATGAACTTCGATACAAATTTCGTTGGTATTTAAGTAAACAATCAAAGATTAAATCCACGGTACTTTCTGAGCTTCATGCTACACCCACAGCAAGGCACTTTGGGTTCACCAAAACCTATGACAAGGTCAAATGTTCCTTTTTCTGGGATAGTATGAAACAGGACATTTGTAATTTTGTAGTTGAATGTGTTGTGTGTCAACACAACAAGGGAAAAATAGTCAAATCTCCGGGCACACTACAACCGCTCCCGATTCCACCTGCTATTTGGAAGGATATCTCTATGGATTTTATTACCGGCTTACCCAAATTGGGCAATAAATCCGTCATGATGGTGGTTTTTGATCGCCTTTCCAAGTATGCTCATTTCTATGCCCTTCAACACCCATTTACAGCATCCACGGTGGCTCAAATTTTCATGGATTGGGCCTTCAAGCTTCATGGCATGCCGCACTCTATTGTTTCTGATCGCGACACAAATTTCACAAGCACTTTTTGGCAAGAACTGTTCAATATACAAGGCACCGAATTGCATCTCAGCATAGCTTATCATCCCCAGACTGATGGCCAAACGAAATTTCTCAACAAGTGTTTGGAAACATATTTGAGGTGTTTTGCCTCGAAAAATCAAAATCAGTGGGCTCAATAGTTACCTCTATCTGAATGGTGGTACAACACTTCATACCATATAGCTACACACATGACTCCTTTTGAAGCGATATATGGACATAAGCCACCTTCAGTTCACTGATACTTGCCGGGTGCCTCGAAGGTCTAGGAAGTTGACCTAACACTTATAGCTCGAGAGGCTATTCTCCCTACCCTCAAAGAGAATTTGTTCATGGTATAGAATCACATGAAGAAACAAGCAGATCAAGGTCACTCTGAACATCAATTTGCAGAAGGGGATCAGGTGTTTCTTTGACTGCAACCTTACAAGAAAAATTCCCTCAAGGTCGAGCATTGTCAGAAGCTAGCACCCAAATTTTATGGTCCTTATACCATTCTCAAGCATGTGGGACAAGTATCCTATCAGTTAGCTTTGCCTAGCCATTCAAAGCTACATCATGTTTTCATGTTTCATGCTTAAAGAAGGTGATTGGAGCTAAGTGCCAAATTCAAACCAACATTCCAGAGTTAGTTGAAGAAGGATCCATTTGGATACAACAGGGAGCAGTTTTGGACCAGCGTGAGCGGCGCCTATGTCAGATAACCATCAAGGAAGTGCTAGTCTAGTGTAAAGATACAACTCTAGTAGACGCCACTTGGGAACCAGCTACCATTCTATAGTAATTTTCTCATCTCGAGCCTTGAGGACAAGGTTGTTTTTAAGAGGGAAGRCATGTTAGGGTCCTAACCCGCACATAGGTAGAACAAGATATTCGGATGTAATAAAGATCAATATTAATAAGGCCTTTCAATAAAATAGAATAAGGCAGATGTAAGAAGACCTAATAGAAGCTTTCGCTTCTAGAAGGATCTTTCTCTAGATGCTTCTTTTTAGTATAAATAGGAGTCGAGGGTATGAGAACCCTAACTTGGATATTATTGTAATAGATCTCTACTCAACTGGAGGTTTCCCCCTCGAAGAGGATCGTGAACATTGCTTTCAGATTCAAAGTGTTATTTCTGTTATTATTCTCATATCATTTCAGTGCTATTGTGGTGAATGTTCTGGTTATATTGCTATTATTCTGCCATTTCTAGCATTTTATTTCTGTTCTGCATACATTTTATATTTGGTGTATTACATACCATGATCCTAGTGTGCAGTACAGAAGAAGTTGGGGATCATTTAAAAGAAAGAGAGGATTAACCCTCTATTATAGCTGTAGAAGACCGAGACATATTGTTAAGGCATGCCCTAGGAGAAGACATGGTTGTCTTTGTTACAAAGCTATGAACCATGAAGTGTTGGATTGCCCTAGAATGATTGCTAAGCTTGAAAGTATGAACACAAGACAAGAAAACCCTAAGGCAGATCCAGAAACTAAGGCTATAGCAGAACCACAGAAAGAATTAGAGAAGGTATTGCTATAGATGAAAGAAACCTTGAATGATCACCGCCATTTTATATTATCAAAGATCTTTAAAGACAAGGAATGCCATGAAGAAATAATAGGAGACTTCAACATTGACTGTTTTCTAGATGAGGAAACACAGGTGAATATCATGAGAGAGAGAACTTGGGAAGCTATAGGAAGGCCTATTATGACTCCCTCATTAGGAGGAATAGGTTTATTCAGAGGAAAGTTGATAAACCTGTGTGGAAGGCTTGCCCAGATATCTATGACTGTCAATGGAACTTCGATGGAGGAAGATTTTGATATTATTAAATTTCTTGAAGACGGCGCCCCATTTACCATGTTAATAGGAAAACCTTGTATTGCCAGAGATCAAGCTAGACGAAAGGAAGAAGAAGAAATCTTGGAGCAGAAGAAATAGGAGTTAAAAGATTTCATGACCAGAAATATCGCACACTTGATTAAAGAATGGGAGAGCAGATTGAACCTATTTAACGCTAGCAACCCAGATGTCGAAGATGCAAGAACATTAGAGGATCCACAAAATATTGAAGTGCCTATTCCAGAAAAAGAATAAGTATTATCCGGGAACCCTAGGGAAGAATCTCAACAGCGGGAAGTGACTAAGACCACAGAAGATAAGAATCAGAATGGAAAACGAACTACCGAGATGAATCTCACTGGAAAGAAGGCTAGAAATAAAAGTAAGAAGAGAGCTAAGTTTGAAAAGTTACAGAAGGTTCCAGAGGGAACTTCATAGATAAAAACTTTGCAGAATGGGAGCTTTTTCGAGATATTAGAACAGCAACACATGGCACTTCGCCATGGCGAGGCAATATAGTCGTTGGGACCGATAAATTCATTTGATTCTTGATCTGAATGGGTCAGAAAACATTTATATATTGACACTAGACCATTGGATCATGCCACAATGGACAGAACAAGAGTTAATGAGGATTCATACCCATTACAAGAAAACCATTGTCGAGTTTCCTATTTATCCCATCACACCATGCACAGAGAACACTTTTGCTAACCAAGAATTTGATCCTGCAGACCAAGTGAATTTTATACAGTGATCATTTCCCTCTTGTTGTTTATTCTAGTACAGTATCTGAGTTAATTATGAACCCGATATTATTAATCCCGAGTGTGTATGTCCAACGAGATCACCACAATTAAAGAATCAATAACAGAAGTAATCCTTGACTTAATGACTGAAAGAGTCATGTCAAAGAGAGGATTGTCTACCGGTCTACAAGCATCATCGATGAGAGGACTATCATCCTCTATTTCCACTGCTCAAGCCAGACCATCATGACCCACAGACGAAAATTAAACTAAACACAAATATGATCTTGTGAATGCTAAGTTGATTTTGAGCATTTTTCCCACCTACCCACAACCTTTAAGAGGTGCAATAAATCAAGACACTGTGCCCAGAGACTTTGAGTACGAATTGGTCACTGTGTAACTCCCGAAGGGGATACGCGCAGTTCATGCAGATCAAGAAAATATAGCAGCGTTGAAGTTTAGTGACTTCAACCTCAGCAACGGGGGAGGTCTACAACATGCTCACCCCACATAAGTACCTAACCAGGACAAAAGGAAAGAATTAAAAGATTGTCCCTCAGTCATGGACCCATAACCTCATGTAGTCCACACTACTCAATGTCATGAATATTCCTCACTTCGGAAGACACCAAGAAGTGAATGCATGCGTCAAATTGTTGTTGTCCTGTTACCATGGTGGATACTTATGGTTAAACCATTGTATCACAGTGGATCTGACATTGATAAATCAGATCACAGGGCTAAGTATGCAAGGCCCTGACCCACAGGGTTTTTATCCTGGAAAAACCATGGATCATGCTTTAACTCGAAGGATAAAAGACACCTACGGCGATGTCAAGAAAGGCACGCAAGGATACAAGGTAACTTCTATCTAAAGAGGCGCAATGTGTCTAGCCTATCCATTGATCGCAGAAAAGTTAGTCCACAAGAACTGACCCACCCAAGCCCCTGGTTTTATAGTCGACCTCGTAGGGAAGTGCGCAGAGGGGCTACAAATTAATTGGGTGAAGTACCTCGTAAACTAGTTCTAACTCGACTACAGGGAAGTGAAAGATCAAGGATACAAATTTCACTTCAATTGGCTTATAATCCTGATTTCTTTCGTCGCATGGGAGATGATAGAAGGTGCAACCTTCCCGGACATCAAGCCCTTTGAACCTTTGGCCACAAATTTCAGTACACTGTGGTATTCCAATGACATGAACAAGCAATGGCAGTCAAATGTCATATTCCACACATATTACAATTAGCTGAAGTTAGCTATCCAGTCTGAGCCTTGCATCATGCCTAATAATCTTCACGGGTTTCATCCTTTAATGAAATTCAGCGTGGACTACCATTTCATTTATATTACAGCATGTGTTGATGAGCACAAGAAGCAACTTCAATCTTACTATAAGATGACAGAGGAGGACTTAGAAGAAATCACCAAAGAATGGTTGGTGGACCTCCTCATTCCAGTCAACCCTGCGGAGATGTCCAACATTAACAGTCCAGAAGTAGTGCATGATACACCTGGACCTGGAAAGATAAAGAAGACCGAAGAGGTCCATGATTTAGATAGCGCATCTGTGAAGATAGCTTCCATCTCAGCAAAGCAAGGAGGATATGGTGCAGAGATAGATGGTGTAGAAGTTGAACAAAAGAAAGGCAAGATTACACTGCTTAGAAGAAAAGGAAGGTTTCCCCTCTGAAACCTTCTTCTAGAAAGAAATTTAAAGCATCTATGACCAAAATGCAGACCATCCTCACCTCCAACGACTTCGATTCCATCATAGAAACCCTAAAATATGCTTCGTTGGAGATAGAAGTGAAGAAAGAAGACAATAAGGAGGAGGTGTTCCATCGGATTAAGTTTGACCTCCAAGGAGTGCAACAAGCACAACAATCTAGTTTCATAGTCTCCATTGCACCTCTATCAGCAGGAATATTAGAAATGGAAGATGAGACAGCTCAACTCCACCGCATCGTTGATACAATCGAAGCTCACCTTCGATGAGCTCATGAAGAAACATCGCAAGCTACTCAGGCTTTGGCACAAGTATAGGGAGACATTGTAGAACAACGCAGCACTGCAGAATGGGAAAAGATTTCTCTGCAAGCGAAGTGGAATGAAGAAAAATCCCAACTGCAACAAATCAAGGAACATTTTCTCGCAGAGCAACTCGAAGTAAAGGAAATGGTTCAAAGAGCACTTCGCTCTGTGACAGTCATAGAAGTAAAGACTGAAGAGCGAGTTACATAGCAAGTGGCACAACTTGAAGAAGTAATCCAGCAATGCATAGCAGACTTGGAACTCCACATTGTGCTCGAGACCCCTCAAGATTTAAGAGACCAAAGGGCCCGTAGCACAGTTGACAGACTAAAAGATCTTGCC
The DNA here is from genome assembly GCA_009831015.1 of Picea engelmannii. Classification (NCBI taxonomy): domain Eukaryota; kingdom Viridiplantae; phylum Streptophyta; class Pinopsida; order Pinales; family Pinaceae; genus Picea; species Picea engelmannii. The sequence goes on from ML780307.1 coordinate 382,279, forward strand.
TTGGAGTGCAAGTAGCTGAGTAACCGTAGCACCCAAACATATGAGAACCTCACCGAGAATCCAGAGTTACAAGAATTAGAGTCGCAGCTCATGGAAGCAAAGAAGCATGCAGAAACACTCCAGGCGCAGCTGAAGGCCTTATCAGTTGTGGAAAGAATGAAGTGGTCTCAGGAGAAATGCACCACCCAGCAGCAGATCCATATGATTCAATGCAAAGTGATGTAAGTTACTCAACGGCTTCAACCAATACAAGATAGGGCATGCCAATTATTCACAGAGGTTGAAATCCAAGGAGAAGAGCTAGAACATGTCATTATCACAACAGAACAGTGCCTAGAAGGACCCGTGAATGATGCAGTGATCCAAGAGTTCATCGAGCAATAGGTTGTCGCACAACAACAGGTTGAAGCAGCTCGAGCCAAGATCGAGGCCTTTGAAGAAAAACTGATTAGACCAGAGTGACTCGGAATGAGTCACAGGTGAGTGTTGGGGGCCTGTTGGCCCTTGACCAAGTTTTGGGAGATTCTTGGTCATATTGACCTATTTTGGGACTTTGACAACCTGTCAAAGGAGGAGCGCAAGATGAAGCAGAGATCATGGGATCTCAACCCACTTTTGGATCCTTTTTGGGTTTTTGGGATATGTAATGGGAATGGGATGGCATCCCATGGGTTTTACCCATTTTCAGGCCTATTTTGTAATATATAAATAGATGCCTAGGCTATATAGAAAGAGGAGAGAAGTCTAATAATGCATCTATGTGATGTGAATGTATGCTAAGTGAAAGTAGAGTCTATAAGTGCTTTGTGCACAAATGTAAGAGACTTGCAGAGCTAAGTGTGGGTCCTTGTAACAGATTGTGGAGGGCTTAGTGTTGGAATGCAAGGAAGAAGGATCTAGCGAGCTGCGCAGATCTTCTGTCCTATGTGGAGTAAGGGTTTTGATGGCTCTGTGCTTGTAATCTATTAACTGAAGAAAATAAAGAAGAAGATTTGGTGAACGTATCCCTAGGGTGGGGGTGAACCACGTAAACATTTTGTTGTCTTCCTTTGTGCTTGTCTGGATGTGTTTATATCTTCTTTTGCTAAGTGCTTTGAGATGATTATATAGATCTGCTTATGCTTAGTGATAATAATGTATAAGAATGTTAGATCTGATCTATATGAATGTGTTGAGTGATTGATCTGCTAGATTTGACCTATCTATTGATGCTAAGTGCTTAAGTACGTTATATCAGTGTGAATGTTGTGAAGTCTTGTTTTATAAGTGAAGTGATTATTGATTGTATATTGAGGAATTGACAGTGTTGAGTGATTTATTAAGTCTTGTAATCATAGATCTGTGTCCCATCTAAGGTTTCAGACACCTGAGTCTTGCAACCACCCCTGCCTCTACCTCGGGTGAGACTTCATCTGCTTCGTAGGTGTTCCAAAAGGGCCAGTAGTTAGGGCTTTGTTGGTGTGTTGTTGTAGCATTGAACCTTGATTCTTCCCCTGTGCCAACAATCACTATCAAGGTTAAACGATCCACAAGTGATAGCCCAGTTCGAGGCCTTCATGAATTTAAGACAAATTATCTCTCATTCAACCCCAGCAACCCCTTTTGGCACCCCCAATACAACAGGGAAACAACATTCCACTGAAGTTTCCTCCCCCATTGCATCATTAAGTCCTCTATAGACTAGCTTCGAAAATCCTAATTCTAAAATTAGTTTGGTGGGTGACCTTACTCCCATCTTTCCCGAAGAGATGCCTCCTTCAAATTTCTTCTTTAGTAAAAAATAGAAGGTCGTCATGAAAAGAGAATCTTATGAGAAGTATGGAGTCATAACTAAAAGGAAAAGACCGGTGTATGATGGGAATGACCAGGATGGTCTAGAATTTGCAAAATAAGTTGCAGGTTCATTAGGCGCTTTTTCCATAGCCAATCAATGGTCAGTGGAAAATTTGACCAAACAACTGCAAAAGAAGTGCTTATTGGTGGAACACTTGCAAAACCATATATATACTACAGAGTAGACTACCAAAAATAGAATGAGCCAAGATTTTGAGCAAATCAGGGCTAGTGATCGGCAGCAGATTCAATAGATTTAGGCTAACCTTCAGCAGCACCATCAGAGTTCACAAACCAACCAAGGTTTGGTCACTCAACATGATGAATTGATAGAAAAACTACAAGCCAAATTATCCCTAACTGAAGGTATCATGATAGATATATCGGCCTCCAAAACTCAAGCATTGGAAATCAATGAAAAGTTGGAAGTTGCCCAGCGGGATCTTTATTTGAAAGTAGATGCCATCCAAAAATGCTATCAGGTAGTGGACCTTTCCCTAAAAGATATCAATGTCAAGGAAAAAGAGGCTTGCTCATCCCAGTCTATCATTCAAGAAGCCCTCATATTGATGCAGAAAGTCAATGTCCCTGATTTTCCTCTTCTCTCTTATTCGGAACAATTAAGAGGTGAGATGACCCTAAAGGTCTAGGAAACAAATCTTGAATAAGGAAATAAATCTGCCAGAGAAGTGAAAGAAGCTTTCCTAGAGGCATTGTCATCATTAAACCAAAATATGATTGAGTTTGAGGGGAGTAATATCTCAGAAGCCATGGGTAAAATTGAGATATAAATGAACCAGCAAAATTCCAGAAAGAACAAAGAAGAAACTATGGTAGCCATTCAAGAAATGAGCTAGATTGATCTTCTTAAAATCAATAAATGCCTAGGTCATCCAAGTTCACATTTTCAGGCTATAGTCCAAGAGGTGAACAATATCCAAAAAAAGATGCCTCAAATACAAAGGAAATTATTCGCTTTTGAATTAAATGAAAAAGTTGAGCCCTCAAGGTTTGTGGTGGCATTGATGGATAGATGCACCCAATGCATTGAACATGGAAAATAAAGCATAGCTGGGAACAAGTGAAAAAACACGCAGTGTCCATTCCTTCCACCCTCTCTACCTTTCACCTTCCAACAATAACATACCTCGTCCACCCGCATTCTAACCTTCACTTATCCCACCTCATCAGCATACCCTTATTCCCTCGTTATTCTTTCCAATAAATGGTTACTCTTCCCTGTGACCATTATCCATCCCTTGATGATCCCATGTTGTGTTATTCATCTGATTATCCTCCATCCATGACCTCGATTGTAATTCATTTCCCTGCTAAACATATCCGAAGGGAAAGATGGCAACTAAATTAAACAATTACAACAGTATGCCAAATGATTAAGGTGGTGTTGATGGCATATGTACCCAGCCTAAAGGACTAAGGAAAAGGAGCTCTTCTACCAGCATATGAAGAGACAGAGGAGAGAGATGGTGAAACTCATCAAAATTTACATGTTGTTGTTTTATTCAGATATATTTTATTTTTAGTTAAATACTATAAGAAGTCCAATGGTTTTTAGTTGTAACAGATTTTGTATAAATACATATATTTAAGATCTATTGAAGGTTTCTTCTTGTTGAATGTAATAGAGAAACTCTATTTTTGAGTATTAATATAAGTGCAAACAGATATTCTAATTTTCATTGAATTTGAGTTATGTGTTTCCTTTGTGTCTCCATTTCCCCGAAATTTTTTATGTAATTCCTTGAAGAGTGATTGGTTGAAATTTAGTATTAAAACTATTTTGATCATATTATACCAGCAATTCATTCAGCAAACAGTTTTTCCTCTATTATTACTGTGAGTAAAACAAGACATGTTATCTGTGTGAATTACTGCATTTCATATCATGTTCAAGGGTGCGTTATTTACCTTTATTCCGCTGCAAACAAGGTGAGACTCATCTGTAATTGATGCCTAACTTTGTTTAACAGTTTTGTAATCCTTTTCTATACCATTTGATATTATAATTGCGACTCAGATAATGAAATACATTCTCTATACTGTCCTATTATTAATTTCATTTAAAGATCATTTCTCATAAAACTAAAGATAGGAAAAGCACTCATTAAAACATTTTCTTTAAAAACTATTGATACCTGACATTATTCTTTGATCCTTAAGATTAATCTCAAGAATAACAGAAGGGAAACCTCACTTGTGGCACACACTTATAAATTATTCTCTTTGGGAAGACCGTACTACCACTAAAGCAAGTACATGCTTTAGTCCTTTCCATCTTGTATATGTCCAAGAGACTATTCTGCCTATTGAATTGGAACTTTTTTCCTTACAATTGATGTTACAGACTGAAGAATTAAGTTCTTCTGATATCTCTCAAAGGATAAATACGTTGCTAGCTTTGGAAGAACAAAGAAATTTTGCCTTGGAAAATTTGAAGAAGAGGAAACAAACAGTAAAGAAGTATTTTAACAAAAAGGAAAAGACTGATGAATTTAAAATTGATGACAAAGTCTTACTGTGGGATATATCTCATGCTTAGAGAGGGAGACATTATAAATTCCAAAAGTTATGGTTAGGTCCATTTAATATCGCTTCTATCCTCAGCACAAATTCATATCTTCTTAAGGACATGGATGAGCGATTGTTTTCTTATAGTACAAATGGTTCCCATTTTAAACATTATGTGGAACCAGCTTGATCACTCACTCAATTTTGTGTAAATATGATTGATTTATATACCTTTTTTGTCTTACGTATTTTCTGTTATTTTGATTTATTGAATTTTATTTTATGTTTTGCATGGTCATCGAAAATAAAGTCTTGAACATTTTTTTCCATAATGATGTCATTCTGTAAGTATCGTTGATCAATGAAAACAACATAAACACAGCTGCTACGATATCTTTTGTTTGAAACACTGAGGTAATATAATTTTGCTTTCAATAATGTTGTGGTATAGTTGGTTTTGTTTTCTTACTTATTTATGTTATCCCTTTCTTCCCTCCATCTTGATATTCAAGAGCATGTCAGAATGATTTTCCTAAAAATTCTGAAAAGATTTTTCAGTTGCGAACCTTGTTGATTGTTATGCATACAATACCACTTCCCCTCATACATCTCACTTTCCATAAGTTATTCCTTGAAGTCCCATCTTATATTTTCCCTTAAAAAATCATTTTCCCCCATATTTCATAACTATTTTCTAAGTAGGTTCAATCACCTACTTCTACTGGTCTACAACTCCTAGCATTCTGAGTTCTAAATCTGTTGAGAACAAGTTTCCCTGTGGAGTCGTGAGTTTGTTAAAGCGCAACATGAGATCCCTGCCTGCAAATAAGTTGCAATGCATTTATACATACATATTATTAATATTAAATAGGTGGGACCCCTGTAGAACAGTAATAAAAGGAAATGAATCCTCATGTTAAGATGTCAAAGATTCACTTCTTATTCAATTACAAGAATAATTACACAATTGGGAACAAAAGGAAATCTCTGGTTCTAACTGCAATTTATGAAGATTGGTTTATGATTTTATTTGAAAACAAATGTTTATGTCGTTCTACATTATTGCCCTTGTTGCATCTAGACTACGATACTAATTGCGAATTATGCACAAACTTATGTTTGGACAATGGGTCGTCATATGGTGTGGAGGTTCTTTGGCAAATTGTAGGTGTTGTAGATCCTTGTGGTGGTTTTGGACCTAAAATTTTTTTATATTAGAAGTTCGTATAGTTACCTTGTTAAAACATTGGATATATGTGTAAGTGTTGATGGAAGTTGGCATGATTCATTATGCTATGGTTGATGACATTTAATATTGGGAGATGGGAAGCGACATGCATTTATTGCACCTCATTCTTACCCTATCTCGAGGACACCATCTTCACTATGTTTTGGTATTTTTTGTGGGCGCTCTGGTAAATAGAAACTTTACCATTTTTTCGGCCTTGAGGAAGTTGCGCCTCGTGGTTTCTTTATCTCTACTCTTGCAGATATGAAGGTTTTATCTCTTCATTCATTAAATTGAAACTCTAGACGAGTTAAAATCATTTTGTTGGCTCTAGGACTTTGCATGCGAAATGTATTTGTTTTCCAAAGTTATAGCTTTTCGATTTAGGGTTTTCCTTGTGGGCATTAGAGAAACTCAACTAGAACTATAGCTCGACTTTGTTTTTGGGTTAGCGTATGAATTATGTTGTGCTTGGAGAAAACGTTGTATTTATACTATGAATATAAAAATATGGTGTATTTTTTGCATTATGGTTGTGCAAAATGAGATGTATTTGATTTCTTGTTAGCATAAAATTGATCTGAACTCGAATTATTGTTCGACGATCTACTTTGTTGGATTATTTGGATTAGTTACATTTAGAAAAAATGTTGGCAATTGAACTATTGTAAAATGTTTTTACAACAATTAATTTTGTGTTTTCTTAGATTCTATGACTAATTTCTTAAGGGTTTTCATTTTTTGTAAAATAAAAGGGCAATGAAAGGTCCTTATGTTGACCTAGTCAGACCCAGACATTGGAAAATTTGTATTTGATAGATGTTGTCACCTTGGAAATTTGCCAAGAAAATTTTTTAAGGAATTAGTACCACCATGCTTATGGCTGCATTATAAATATCACACCTACTATGTTTCGGTTCAAGCCTTGTTTCCCATTGAATTCGAACATGTAAATAAATCGAAGCTTGGTTTCTTGTAATCATATCGTTGATTCAAAAAATAAAAACGTAAGCTCGTTGTGTTATTTATCCACTGAAAATTTGGTCAACTTCTGAAGTTGATATGAGTTGTTGATTATTAAACCCACACTGGGGTTTTTGAGCCACCTTGGTTTCACTGCCAATGATTTGGGGTTATAGCGAAATTTTGTATACAATGTCGAAGAGTCCTTGTGATTCCTTCCAGTCTTTCATGTTGATTTAAGATATTTTAGTTATGATTATTTTCAAGCCAAAATGTTGGGTTATTTTTCTCCTATAGATCGCTTTACCATTTTAAAATACCATCTATGGTTTTGGGAAGAAACAAAAGTTGACAGTTCTGGAATATTCCTCGAATTTGATATTAAACTATTTGAAAGTTGTAGTTAATGGATGTTGTATGATGAAGTGTTATAAAATAAATGGTTGTGGCTCGAATGATTTTTTGGTTAAGGGGATTCTTGTTATATGAATCGGCCTGGCGAATAAGGGTAAAGTAGTTCGAGCAAGAGTATTATTATGAGATATAGAATTAATGAATGATATTTTATTTAATGGAACAGTAACCATCTTACTCCCATCCATTATATCACTTTTTCACTCATTACATGCACATCATTCTCCCAATAACATTTAGTTCACTTCCATGTTCTATTATTATAAATTCATTCAAAAGATTTGGATGATGATTGAGTGAAAGTTTCAATATGAAGGTGTTGTTTTATAAAGGAAGGGCTCTCCATTTTTCTTGAAAAGTATTCATTCATTCTTTCCCGTCATTATATCACTTTTTCATTATATCACTTTTTCGCTTATTACAAATCCCCCCATATTCCCAATAACCCTATAATTCCCTGTTAATTTGCAATTAATTAGTAAATTCAGTATTTGGTGGATTATATCAATGGATGGATTACATATTTTTTTTGTGAATAATAGAGCCAACATCTTGATTTTATTTAGGTAGAGTATTACTGAATGGATTATTAAAAATTTTCATGTTCTGATTGAAATATTTCTTCAGGATGAGGTTTTTTAGTAGGAGAAGCAATGGCAGAGGTGCAAACAAAGGTAGAGGAAACGATTGGAAAAGAGGCCATAGAAGGCCACAATTTTCGATACATTTTGATGTTGATTCGCATGAACTAAATCATATTTTTCAAGATGGGTTCTTCAACCTAGTTGGCCAAGGGATTCTCCAACCCCACCCTGAGAGGCCTCCTTTCCAGCCACATCAAAACTTCTCTGGTATCTGTGTTCCCCCTCACGTTTTTATGCAACTAGAACCACCTACCAATGATGGTTGGAAGGAGATAATCCATCTTCCTATTGCACAACATAATGGTTGGCCTACAATATCGTTTCCATTACCTCCTCCTTCATCGCCATTCAATCCAAATTCCCAAGTTGATCGCATTTTTTCTCCTTTCCATTCCTCACACGCAAGAAAAAATCTCAAAACTGCCATGCCCGAACCAGAGATTGATAACGGGAAAAAAGTGGTCAATTCCCCTAACTCTTCCTAGAATTCCTCTAAATAAATATCCTCCCATATTCACAGCAAAGACAATTTCTCCCATGTCATCAGTGATATCCATCCTCAAGGTTCCTATTAGATTAAGGCTACAACAGAAAGATCAAAAGAAGGAAGTAGTGGAAAGAGGCAAACCACCTCTCATAGAAAATATGGATTTTGATGTTGTTATTGGCATGGTAACAAACTATTTATTTTGGATAGCAAGCATATATTTATACATAATGTTTTGTATAGCATGGATATTATCCTATTTTTGGTCAACAATCATATTTTATTTTTGTTAAATATAAAATGTTTGATTATTTATGTTTATGGGAGTTACGTGGAGAATGTTGGAGCATATCTTGGGTTATTATATTTCAATTTATGATGGTTAGTGAAGTCAATTAAAAGGGAGTAAGAAGGAGGAGTCATATTTTGTTAAAATTTAACAAAGGGATTAGGGTTCCCACCTATTTAGTTATTATTTAATAGATCCATATTTATTATTATCTATTCATCTCAAACTGATGGTTAAGCTAACTAAATATTAACAAAAGAAAGGTAGTTGAACTACCATAACTTGTTTTGAAGAAGAATAAAAACTCAATCGAAACAAAGAGACAAGAAGGAGAGAACAGAAGGAGAACTTTTGATATAAGGTCTGCTCTATACTTGTGAGATATTTATTTTTCTTCATTCATTATGAGTTTACTAGAAATCTAAACCATATTGATGGCAACGAGGTCTTCTTGAAGGCAGAAATATTCAAAATTGAATCATATCTTTCAACAGCTTGTTTCTAAATGTTATGATCTTCTTTGGTAGTCTGTGTGTTCTTGTTTGTTTATGGATTAGATTTCATAACTAATAAAGGATATTTTGCAGAGTCAAGTAACAACGCTTTTATGGCAAGTTGATCCAGATATTTAGCTTCAGTATCTTTTGTTGTTAGAGTCTTTTTGTATGGTGTCCATCGGAGACTTCTAAATCTGACTTTGGTCCCACCCTCAAAGGGGTTTGTAAAGAGAATTTTTCTTTGTATCTCAGAATGAAATTAATACAAAAAAAGCAGTGTTCTGATTCCAGTGTCACATGCATATATTATGATATTTTTCAGATTTTAATTTTTTTCTTGTCTCTTTTCCTGTACACACTTATGTATATATCCACTTCTTTCTTTTTGTTTTTACAGTTACATATGACATATCAAATCAGCCTTAGTCCTTAGTACATATTACCTATGTAATAAGAGATTGTTTTGAATTAAAGGCTATAAACCTCGGGTAACATTCCCAACTATCTTACCTTAGCGTAGAAAGATTTGAAAATGCTTGATTAGGGTTCTTCATACCTTTTCCTCAACACTTCCCACATCCTCATTTTATTTATTTTATTTTTCAACTTTAGTCTTTAGTTAATGACTTGGTGATTTCATTTTATAAATAATGAGAATAGAGGAGGGGTGTGATCCAAAAAGGATCCAGAGAAGTCGAAGGATAACTCAGAATTCGCAAAAGCAACTCAGGAAGCTCAGAATGGCCTCAATGGAGAGAGAAAGGGAAAAAATTCAAATTCCTCAAAACTCAGTGAAATTGGAATCATCGTGAAGAGTGTGTTGCAAGATTTCCAACGATGTAAACAACTTGTCAAATGGAGTTATGGATCAAAATACATTCACAGTCAAAGTTTTGGTCAACCCAGCCCAGTCAACAGGGATGAGTCAACATCTGTACTGTTGACATCAACATCAGTATAGATGACATCACCATCTATATTATTGACGTCAATATTAGTACAGATGATGTCAGCATTCGTATAGGCTACGTGGCACACATAGAGGGAGTCATGTGTCATGTTGATGTCATCATGATGATGTGGCAGCACTAGAGTCTGCCACATGTCACTCGATTTTGGACTTTTCCAATCAATTTTTGGACCAATGGGAAAGTTCCACGTGGCAGTCCATACATCCATGTGGCAGACTATACAGCCACGTGACAGACTGTACAGCCACCCAAAAGGTGACATGGAAGGCTGACATGGTAGAGGTGACGTGGTTATTTGTGCAATGTGGTGGCATGGGCCAATGAAAGGCTTCCATGTGGCCCATTCAAGTAGTGTGAAAATGCACAAGGATGCTCAGCAACCGAAAAATACAAAAGTTGGCGGGGTTGGCTAGCGCCAACCCCCATTCTATCAAGTTGGTAGAAGACCCCACCAAATCTAATCAGATCGAAACCATATCTACCAAAGAAAACATATATGCCAAAGGTTCTGCCAAAATTATCCAACCACCATACAAACTCTGCCATATATACATAGTAGTGCAATAATAAACCAAAATGGGTGTCTGCGGGTTCAACCTCGAGATCTCCTCTATCCACTCTGCCTTTGTCATGTCCTCCCAACCAATTGGGTTGGGATGTGACTTGGTACAATCCACCAATGAATTTACTTAATTTTTGGAATTCACCAGTGCATTGGGGTCAGACCAGGGTGGTGGCCATATGGAAGGGGGCACGGAAAAAGAGAAGGTTTTCCAAGAATTTATTGTAGGTGTAAGCACGAAAACCGAGATGAGATTTCTCAAGGACTTGAAAGTACCAGATTCATATCGAGGCATGGAGATAGTCATTTTTGGGTAATTCAATACCACAAATTCAGTGGTGTTGTTTGTTTTTTGATCTAACCAAATCTTCTATATATTAACTCTAGAATGAGGTATACTTATGTATTTTGTCAAATTCTTTTGTTGGGTTAACAAAAATGCCTACCCATTTGAGAGCAGGACCCAGAGATGTATTCCACCAAGGATGAACTCTGTTATCAATTTTTTTGTGTTCATATATGATACATATGTCTCCTCATTATTTATTTATTCATTCTTTATGGTGCGCTTCAATTTATGCTCATTAAACATAATTCTTTAATAAGTCACATCGATGAAAAGATCATGGATCATGTTGGTATCAAAGCAGTCATCTTTGACTTGAATTGTTGAGTGTGAATTCTTACTAGGGCCAAGGATAAATAGGGTAAAGGAACACTTAATACTTTCAACCCAGAGATTGGTCATGCATCCCAAAGGAAGAAAATGGATGAAGAGGAAAAGTGTGATGAACAAGAGAAAAACTTCCATATGGTATTCTATCGCATGTCAGATATGGTCAAGAAAATGTATGGAGATTACGAAAAGAGAATGGAAAAGAAAGGGAAGAAAAAGGAAGCACGAGCGGATGAAAATTATTCAGTTAATCAAGGGGCTGGAGGAGACCCTATTGAGCCTTTATCTTCACCATCGAGTTCTATCTCTTTTTCCTCTACTCATTCTCATCATTCTCATCATTCTATCCATAAATATTCTTTTAAGAAACCATTGTTAAACCTTGATGTAAAATTTCCTTTACCTATGTTTAATGGAGATGCTAATCCTGAAAATATAGATAATTGGATCCAACGGGTTGAAGTATATTGTCGTGTTCAATAGATTGATGAAGAGGAAGTTAAATTCCAATTGGCCTCTCTTTAGTTAGAAGGCACTGCTCTCATATTGTGGGAGAGTAAACTTCGAGATACAAGTAAGTGTGGTAATCTTCTTTCCTCGTGGTCGGAATTTAAATCAGCAATAAGGAAGCAATTTTGTCGATTGGGTTATTTACATAAAGCAATGATGGAATGGAAAACTTTAAGACAAAGTAAAGGTCAAACTGTACAAAGTTTCACAGAAGAATTTAGGAAGAAATCTCTTGCACTTAAAATTGCTTTAGATTATTATGAAACTTTAATCAGGTATATTGGTGCACTTCACAGCTATATTTGTCATACTTTACTACTGTTTAACCCCACCAGTATTGACGAAGTTTGTGTGAAATCCAATCACCTTGAGAATAGGGGAAAGCATGTTCAAGAAGATCCCACAAAGAAACCTTCCAATTTCCCACGTAAGCAGTTTAAAAAGTTTAAAATGAAGGACAAAAATACTGCCACCACAAAGAAGGGAGAAGGAAATCTATCTTCCACTCATTGAAATAAATATGGACACGACGATGAGAATTGTTGGAAAATACATCCGAAGAAGAGACCAAAGCAATTCGGTGGAAAGGGGAAGACAAATATCGTTGCTACAGTGCAACAAGATATTGGTTTTGATTCAGGAGATGAGGAAAAGATCACAGCGGTTGGAGTACAAGGTAAATATTCCCTTCATGCTAGTTCAAGTTCCAATAATGAATCTCGTGATGATGAAAGAAAGAGGAATGAATTATTTCACATAAGGGTTGTATCTAAGAACACTAAGATAGATACATTATTTGATCTGGGTTCCCAAGTAAACTTGATATCTGAAGCACTTGTCAAAAAAATGGGTCTTGAAACTAAACCACATCCAAATCCTTATCCTCTTGGTTGGGTATGTGACAAAGAAAAAATTAATGTCACTAGGCAGTGTAGGGTTGGATTTGCTATTGCTTCAAATTTATTTGATGAAGTTGATTTGGATGTTGATGTTGGACACACCTACCACACTTAGAGGGGGGGTGAATGAGTGTGGGGCTCTTTTTCCCAAAACTTCCCTCTTGCACAAAAACTCATCAATTAGCATTCAACATTTATTCATTACCCATTGTTGTCATTTATAATCAGTTAGA
>ML780307.1:401220-433885 GCA_009831015.1 Picea engelmannii
TCCACCTTGAATTTGTCACTTTAATTTATCATTTAAATAATATTAACCCATTTCTAGGTCACTCAACCTATTTTCCTTATTTTTAGGGTTAACCACTTTCCATAAATATTCCTTCTTGATTTTGTCACCTTACTTTATCATTTATTGATTTTGTCACTTCTCTTGATTATTTAAATAATCTACCTTGAATTTGTCACTTTAATTCATCATTTAAATAATATTAACCCATTTCTAGGTCACTTAACCTATTTTCCTTATTTTTAGGGTTAACCACTTTCCATAAATATTCCTTCTTGATTTTTTCACCTTATTTTATCATTTCTTCTTTTAGGTCACTTTGACTTCTTTGACCTTGGGGGCTTCAAGCCTTCATGTGGGGGTCCTTCATCTTCGTAAGGCCATAACTCTCAAACCATGAGGAGTTATGTGACATTCCACATACCACCAAAAATGGCATGACAAGCACTATCCATCTAGGATAGTTTCACCAACAATTTCGTTGCTCTTCATCTCTTTATTCCTCATACAAGCATGGGTCCTCCAACCTTTCTTCTAGGATAACTCAATCTGTAAAGTGTCTTCCCATGAAGGCTTTCACCATAAGGGGACCACTTTGGAGTTCATCCGTTTGTACACCTTATCAATCATGATAAGACAATAATGAGAGCATGGGTCCTCCAACCATTCTTCTAGGATAACTCAATCTGCAAAGTGTCTTCCCATGAGGGATTTCACCATAAGGGGACCACTTTGGATTTCATCCATTTTTGCACCTTATCAATCATGGTAAGACAATAATGAGTCATCTATACATTTTTCCAATAATGCATCATATACCAATGGAACCACATCGATCCATCTTCATCATGTATAAATGACAACTCATTGATTCATCTTCATCTATGCATTCTCGTCAAGGACAATACATATTATATTACATAAATCATCTATCAATCAATCCTTTGACATCAATCAATCACTTGAAATCAATCAATGACATCAATCAATCAAACCATTGGCATCAATGACAACATGATCCAACAGTTGTTTCACTTGATATATGTCGCATAGTGCTAGGGAGTCCTTATCTTTATGATAGGAAAGAAATCTTCTTTTGTCATGAGAACAAGTATCACCTTACTAAAGGGGGAGTGGAATGTATTGTTAGATCCCACAGCATGAGGGTAAACACCACACTTATTAGTGCAGGACAAATGAAGAGACTCATAAACACTAATAAGAGATATGTACTCATGGTCATAAGGGAAAAGGATGTCAGAACATCCGACGCTTTCCAAGGATGTGATCCTTCTCATAAGAAATAATTAATTGATATTGTTTTTAAGTATGATGATATTTTTCAAGAACTAGATGGATTACCTCCTAAGAGGGAAATCCAAAATTAAATACATATTCAGTAGTATTATCCACTTCCTAATGTGGGCATGTACAGGATGTCGGTTGTAGAGATGACAAAGATTAAGAAACAGGTACAGGACTTGTTGAATCAAGGGGTCATCAAACCCAACTCATCTCCTTGTGGCTCTTCAATCATGATGGTGTCAAAGAAGGATGGCACATGGTGAATGTATGTCGATTACCAAGCCTTAAATAAAATCACGGTGAAAAATCGATACACTCTTCCTTGTATAGATGATTTACTTGATCAATTAAAGAATGTTTTTTATTTCACTAAGTTGGATTTGCACAATGGATACCATCAGATCAGGATTGTAGAATAGGATGCAAGGAAAACTGCCTTTAAAACCAAACAGGGATTGTTTGAGTGGTTAGTTATGTCGTTTGGGCTTTGTAATGCTCTGACAACCTTCATGTGTGTGACGAATGATGTATTCGGGCCATTTCTAGATGATTTTTTGATTGTATATTTAGACGAAATTATTATATTTAGTAGGACTTGGGATGAGCATGTAAGGCATGTAAAGCAAGTATTGGATACTTTGGAAAGGGAAAATTTGTATGTAAAATTGTCCAAATGTGAATTTGGAAAGACTACACTTGTGTACTTAGGTCATATTGTAGGAGGAGGACAATTGAAAATTGATCCTTCCAAAATTGATGTAATTGTAAATTGGCTTGAGCCCAAAAATATAACTAAAATGTGAAGCTTCTTGGGTGCAGTCTAGTAAAGGAGGAGATTCATTTCAAACTTCTCTTTTATTGCATCTCCTTTGCATGCCTTAACCAGTGTGAAGAACACTTTTCAGTGGGGAGAAAAGAAACAAAAGGCCTTTGACACTTTGAAGGAAAACATCAATACCACCAGTATTAGCACTGCTAAATCTTTAGCAGACTTTCAAGATCGAGACAGATTCCAGCAGATACTCCATGGGTGTCGTATTGATGCAATATCGTAAGCCTATTTGTTACCACTCTGAAAATTTTAACCAAGTTGTTGTTAACTATCCTACATATGATAAAGAGTTATATGCATTAGTTCAAAGTGTAAATAAATGGAATCACTACTTGTTAGGGAAGGAAACAATCATACATATAGATCATCAGCCCTTACAATATCTCCAAGCACAAACCAAGCTGCAGCAATCTCAGTATTATAGGTGGATGGGTTTTCTTCAACAGTTTCATTTGGTGATCAAATACAAAAAGGGTACAAGTAACAAGGTAGTTGATATGTTTTCTAGACCTCTAATTGATGCTTCTATTATTTTGAATAACGCTTGTTTATCTCATGATATCTATGTGGAACAATATGTTGTTGATGAAGATTTTAAAGATGTATTTGAGAAGTTAACCCATGGTGCACAGGTAGAAAACTATTATCTATAGGGAAAACTACTCTATCATCTTGGAAAGTTATGTATTCCTACAGATGAATAATTCCATGTAATACGAGAAGCTAACACTTCTCTTGTGTCTGGGCATTTTTGGGTAGGAAAAACTATGGCTCATTTACAAATATTTTGTTACTGGCCTCAGATGAAAGATATTGTAACTAAATATGTAAAGGGTTGTGTGATGTGTTCTACTTGTAAGCCCACTAATAGAAAATTGGGGCTATACTCACCACTTCATGTTCTATCCCATCCATGGGAAAGTATCTCCATGGATTTTGTAGGGGGTTTACCAATGTCAAAAATGGGTCATGACTATTTGTATGTTGTAGTGGATAAGTTTAGCAAGATGTGTATCTTGATGCCATGTAAAAAGCATATCATTTTTTAGCAGAATACTAATCACTTCTTTCAATATGTTTGGGTTCATTTTGGGTTACCCACATCCATTATCTCGGATCAAGATACTTGATTCCTAGAGGATTTTTAGACAAGATTGTGGAGAATGATGGACACCAAGTTGAAGAGGAGAATTTCTTTCCATCCACAGATCGACAGATAGACAGAGGTTGTTAACCGAACAGTGGTACTTTTTCTTCGAGGCGACTGCAACAAGAATCCCATGTTATGGGATGAACAGATACCTTATGTACAACATGATTACAATCGAGCCTTACATTCCTCCACTCAGTGTTCTCCATTCGAGACATGTTTTGGGTATTTTCCTAAGGTCCCTTTGGACTTGATGTATGGGAAAGATGTCGATTCCAATGAAGAAATAAATGAATACAGGGCCCACAAGTTCATCCAAGGGATCCAGCAAGTGCACCAAGCAGTCAAGGAAAAGTTGGAGAAGAGTCAAGAACAGTATAAATCTCGACATGACAAACACATGGTTGATCATCAGTTCCAAGTTGGAGACCAAGTATGGATTCACATCATCAAGGAGTCATTGAAGGGTGAAGGAAAAAAAATCAAGCCCATCTGATATGGACCCTTCACTATTTTGGAGAAAAGTGGTACCAATGCTTTTCATCTAGATCTTCCACCTTATATGCAGATCTACTTAGTTGTAAATGTAGAAGGAAGATATCATCATGGACAGAAGGACAAGGACTTCACACAGGGTTTATATTGATTATCTTCGAGTGGGATTAAAGGGAACACATCCAAGAAAGGAAAAGTGGATTGAGAAAGACAAAGTGAGGGAACTCTTCCCTCACTTATCTTTTGATTGATGAAATCTTTTGGCGATCCAAAAATATCTCAATGGGAAGGCGTGATCCAAAAAGAATTCAAAGAAGTATAAGGATAACTCAGAATTCGCAGAAGCACCTCAGGGAGCTCAGAAAGGCCTCAGTAGACAGAGAAAGGGAAAACATTCAAAATCCTCAAAACCCATTAAAATTGGAATCATCATGAAGAGAACGTCGCAATATTTCCAATGATGTAAACAGCTCGTCAAACAGAGTTATGGATCAAAAGATATTCGTGATAAAAGTTTTGGTCAAACTAGCCCAATCAACAGGAATGAGTCGGCATTTGTACTTCTGACATCAGTATTAGTATGGATGATGTCAGCATCTGTACAAGGTTCATGGAACACATAGAGGGTGACACGTGTCATGCTTATGTTAGCATGACATCATCATGATGACATGGCATCACTAGAGGCTTCCATGTGTCACTCAATTTTGGAATTTTCCAGTCAATCCGTGGACCAATGGGAAAGTGCCAAGTGGCAGTCTATACAGCCATGTGGTAGACCGTACATCCACCCGATAGGTGACGTGGTTGGCTGATGTGGCAAAGGTGATGTGGTTGTATGTGCAATGTGGTGACATGGGCCAATGAAATCCTACCACGTGGCCCAGTCATGGGATGCCACATGGCAGTGTGCAAATGCATAATGATACCCAGCAACTGAAAAATCCAAAAGTTGGTGGCGTTGGTTGGTTCCAACCCCCAATCTTCCAAGTTGGTAGAATACTCTACCAAATATGGTTAGATGGAAACCATATCCTCCAAATAAAACATATATGCCAAGGGCTCCACCAGAATCATCCAATCTCCAAACAAACTCCACCATATATACACAGCAGTGCAACAATACAACAAAACAGGAGTCTGCGGGTTTGACCCCGGGATCTCCCCTATCCACTCTGCATTTTCCATGTCCACCCAACCAATTGGGTTCGTATGTGACTTGGTACAATCCACCCATGAATTTACTTAAGTTTTGGAATTCACCATTGCACGGAGGTCAAACCAGGGCACGCGGCCATATGGATGGGGGCATGGAAAACAAGAATAGTTTCCAAGAATTTATTGCAAGTGTAGGCACAAAAACCAAGACGATATTTCTCAAGGGCATGAAAGTGCCAGACTCAGATCGAGGCATGGAGACGATCGTTTTTCGGTAATTCAATGCCACAAATTTAGTGGTGTTGTTTTTTTTTTTATTATCTGAGCAAAGATTTTGCAACTTAACTCTAGAATGAGGTATACTTATGTATTTTGCCAAATTCTTTTGTTGAGTTAACAAAAATGCCTACCCATTTGAGAGCAGGACCCGAAGACATAGTCCACCAGGGACAAACCTTATTATCAATTTTTTTGTGTTCAGATATGATGCATATGTCTCTTCATTATTGAGTTATTCCTTCTTTATGGTGCACTTCAATTTATGCTCATTTAATACAATTCTTTAATAAGTCACATTGATGAAAATATCTTGGATCAAGGTGATATAGAGAGTTATTTATATATTAACATGAAGTAAGAAACTAAACTATTCATCTTATGATATGTTATTTCCGAGATAATTATTTTGTTTTAAGGGAAAAAATAATATTACTCCAAAGAGACATTGTTGTAGAGTATTTTCCTTGTTTTTACTTATTTAAGAGATAAACTAGTCATAATATTTATCCTTTGAATTTAAATAAATTTTTCATTTCAAACAATATAAATTAATCTCTCTCTGTACTGAAAAAGATTTCAAAGACAACTGATTAACATATGTAGCCAATTGTTATGTTAGATCATAAATCAAAATCATAATCAAAAAAAAAAAAGATAAACAAATTTCAAAGGATATACACTCAATAACAAGACAAACAAAAGTATTTATAGTTATTTACAAGGATTGAAGTGTTTTTTAGGAAAAATATTTTTTTCATACAGTTAGCTTAGCTTGTTGGATTGTTGGTATGGACTGTTGGTTTTCATTTATTTCAAACCTTGGTGAGTGATATTGTAGATTGATGTCAACCCTTGGAAAAGTCCGGTAGCGAATTTCGGTAGCACAAAGGAATGGGTAAGGGACCTAAGTTTGTTTGAGGTATAAAGGCATGAAGATTAGTGAATTTATGGGTAAGACTATTCTAGATGGATAATACATGTCATGCCATTTCCGGTGATATGTGGAACGTCACATAACTTCTCACGGTTAGAGAGTTATGGCTATGCAAAGTTGGAGAACTCTCACGAGTTATCTAGATGTCCCAAGAAAGTCAAAGAAGTCAATTATTCTAGAAGCTCCTAGAAGAAGTGTAATAGTCAAATCGATGATAACTAGGAGTTAATCATGGGTATGGTTGTTGCATTAAGAAAATAATTAAAAATAAATTAGTTGCAACAAGAGGTTGTGAGTAAAGATAAATTATTTAAATAATAAAGTAGTCAAAGCAGTTGCAAAGAGAAATTATTTAAATAATAAAGTGGTTGCAACAAGAAGTGGTGAGTTTACTATTTATGGATAAGTCAAATTGGTTGCAAGAGAAATTATTTAAATAATAAATTTAGTTGCAACTAGAGGTGGAGAACTTACTATTTGTGGATAAGGTAGTTATAAGTGGACAAGTGGTTAGAAGTGGGTTAGCCCCAAAAAGAAGGAAATTGGGTTAAGTTGGTTAGAAGGTAACCCCTTGAGGAAGCTACATGAAAGTATAAATAAGAGAGAAAGGATCTCCTATTAGCACCTATTGAATATTATTGAATATCTATTTGGTAAAATGTTTATTGAAGGTACACATTGATACATCAAGTTACACAATATTGAGGAAGTGAAAGAGGATTGACGACGAAAAGAACTACTGAAAAAACCTTATTTTCTGAGTTGTACGCAGGCTAACAGTACAATAGGGTGAGTACATACACGGGCTAACAATATAATAGGGTGTGTACATACACTAGATGGAATTATAATAGGGTGCATACGTGATGGTAAAGCCATAAGAACTTGAGGAGATAAAGATGTCAAGTCTCTAGATTCTAAAAGCAAGCTCCCAGGAAGGTCTACAGTGATCAGGTACATCAGATCTATCTACTGGTTCAAAAGGTATGTCTTATTTCTATGTGTAGTTGGATGTTGTTATCTACATGAGATATGGCTATGAGGGTTTGAGGATTTTCCCTAGAGAGGCAATTGGTTGTATGGAACTTATTGTATAAGTCAAATCTACATAAGTACATTGCTGGTATATTTGATATTATTCATCGGTATATCTTGTTGGTCTAAGTGTTGAGATATAGATATTATTTCTTGGTACATGGTTGGTGGTTTTTGGTTGTGAAGTGCTAGTGAAGTTGTTGGTTAAGTTGAGATAGATTTGTTGTAGTAGATGGATGGTACATGTGTAAGTGTTATTGATATATCTTATGGTACATTGTGAGGGGGATATTTTAGTGGTTTTGATATATGATTGGTACACACTTGAGGATACATAAAAGAGAGGTTTTGGCACATGGTTTGACGTAAGGGTTTATGCTATTTGGATCATGGATTGTGCGATGTATTGATAGAGGACTTTTGTTGGTTATATTGGTATATGGTTGAGATACATGTTGGAACATATAGTTATTGAGTTGGCACATACATGAGGTGTATGGTATGGTGAGGTTGGTACATCTTGATGAGTCATAGTTCGACATGTTGATACATGATTGGTACATGTGTGGTGCATTGTTAGAGGCACTTGCTAGTAGTGTTTTTGATACATGATTGGTACATGTGTGGTGCATTGTTAGAGGCACTTTCTAGTAGTGTTGTTGATACATGATTGGTACATGTGTGGTGCATTTTTAAAGGCACTTGTTAGTAGTGTTGGTGACACATGATTGGTACATGTTTAGAGGAACTTACTAGTAGTATTTTTGACACATGGAATATGGATGATGCGGCATAGATATTTGATATATTATTAAAATCACATGTTGGTATTTGTGATGGTATGTGGTGATGTTGGATCATGCTTGGTTGAGGCATGTGTTTGTTGGACATCTAGTTGAGAGGTGTCTTTGGTATATGATCTATGAAAGAGGATCTGGTTGAGTATCAGTGATAGTGGTAGTGACAGTGACAGTATCAGTGGCAGTGGCAGTGACAGTATCAGTAGCAATGGCAGTGACAGTGACAGTAACAGAGGCAGCAAAGAGTCAGAGTTCAAAAAGGTGAAAACCCTCGTTCTTAGAAGGTGTACACGTGCTACAGTATAGATAGGTCGCGTACATACATAGGTCGTAGTATAGATAGGGTGCTTACATACAGGTGCTACATAATAGATAGTTCGCATATCTATGGGTTTTGGTTGGTACAAGATGAGTACAAGTATTGGTTGACTACAAGGTAGTGGTATAGGTTTTCTAGGGGATAGTGGTACAGATTGATACAATTTTACAACAACATATCTCATAGTGACAATGTGACAGTGGTTTCATCATCTTACTTATATTTCAGGGTGGAAGGACGAGGCAAGGATAGGTGATTGTAGCCACCTTTCTGTTGTAACTGGAGAACATAAGGGGTTTTAGCCTCCTTTGTTGGATTACTAAGAGGGAGGGTGAATTAGTAATAGAGAAATCTAATCCTTTTTAACCATATAATGCAAGTGTTATATCAATGTAGCATTATCATCCAATATTTTCAGAGTAAATAAACAATGAACAATCATACACATACACAGTACACCGGTGATTTTACATGGAAACCCAAAGCGAGAGAAAACCACAGAATTCTTTTTATTATATGTCTTGAAGAATTACATTAATTGTAAGCACCAACTTCCTTTGTTTTCCAGTTGTAACTGGAAGGAGGCTCCAACCCCCTAGTTTCTTAGGCTACAACCTAAGGGAAGCTCCAACTCGCCAATTCTCTGGATACAACCAGAAGGAGGCTACAACCACCTATCCTTGCCCCGTCCAACCACCCTGACGTATAAGTAGAATGATGGAACCATTGTCACACTATCACTGTGAGATATACTTTTGTAAACCTATACCAAACAACCTGTACCAATAACCTAAACCATGTATCAACCATGCATCAACCTATACCTCAACATGTAATTAACCTGTACCATAAACAAGTGCATCAACCATGCACCAACCTATACCAAACAACTTGTAATCAAATTTTACCATAAACAAGTGCATCAACCATGCACCAACCTACACCTCAACCTGCAAACATTCCTTAACTTTAACAACAAGAAACTAGCATTTTCATCAAACTTTACTTTAGACTCACATGACTAGTTTTGGATTAGTCAACAACCCTAACATGAAATAATCATAACTATGTACCTGTACTGAATAAATATCTGAAAATAGTACACAATGTTCTTCAGTGTGTTTTATGCAATTCATCTAGGTGTCACTACTTGGAACCTCTCAGAAAAGGAGTTATAGAAAAAATGGCATACCTTGTTGAATTATGGATTATTCTAGAGAGTGAACTTGTAGAGAATGCCCCGCACGGAATATTTGTTGTATGGATCTGAAAATTTTACACATAATACTAAAGACTATACTCTAACCAACACATTTGTTCTTACTAAATTTGGATTTGTTATGAAGAAGTTATGATGTTTTTACCCGAAACACATGTTTTAGACTAGTTTCAGGACTAGCCACAAACTATATTTTCCACGGAGTGTAACTCCAAAAATACAACGACCCATAATCTTAAATTCATACCACAGTTGCTTGGATATGTTTCCTCAATGGCCTCCCAATTTCACGGTCTGAATCATTCTAGAAAAAAATTTATTACGAAATATAACCTGTAAATAACATACCTTAGAAAGCATCATCAAAATAATTTATCCTCCCTTGAATCTCAGTCTTCTTTACTTCACCTTCCCTATGAAATTCGGCTTAGATATCCTTTGGTTACCTCAGTCACCTGTAGATATTCAATATTCTCAAGTGTAAAGGTATATTTCCATTCAGGGCTGGTCCCCCTAACTGACTTGTCTGATCTCCCAACATGAATTGTCCTCTTTATGGTGCTTTCTCGAGTATATCTAAGACATACAAGATAAGCATTCAAAATCATTCATTTTGGAGTAGAAATAACTTTGAGTCTTTAGCGAAGATACTCAAAGGATTCCCGTGGAAGTGGTTTTGTACAGATGTTTTCCACTTGTTCTTTTGTGCACACATATTCAACTTTGATGTTCTTTTCTGCAACCTGTTCATGTAGAAAGTGATACTTTATTGGAATGTTATTCGTCTTGGAGTGCATCACTGGGTTCTTTGATATACTGATGGCACTTGTATTATCACAATAGATTGGAATGGGCTCATCATAATCAACCTGTATATCTTTCAAAGTTTGTTTCATCCATAGAACATATGTACAACATGTTGTTGTTGCAATATAATCTGCCTCAGCTGTAGATAAAGATATTGATGATTGTTTTTTTCTTAGCCATGATACTAAACACTCACCCAAGTAGAACGTTTCTCCACTGGTGCTTTTTCGGTCATCAATGAAACCTGCCCAATATGCATCTATGTAGGCAATAAGTGATAGATCCTTTCCTTTTGTATACCATAATCCAAACTCTTATGTTCCTTTGAGATATCTGAAAAACCCTCTTCACTGATAATACATGTGATTCCTTTGGTGCTGCTTGAAATTGTGCCACCTGTCCAACTTCTTGCATTACATATGGTCTGGATGTTGTCACATATAGTAGGCTACCAATAATTGACCTATATTACCTCTGATATGTAGACTTTGAATCATCATCTTTTCTCAACTTGCAACTGGTTTGCATGGGAGTGATAATTGGTTTGTAATCTTCCATTCTGAACCTCTATAGAATTTCTCTGATATACTTGGTTTGAGAAATAAAAATTCCTTGGTTACTTTGATGTATCTGAACACCCATAAAGAAGGATAGTTCTCCAAGTAATGACATTTCAAATTCATTTTGCATGTCCTCTGCAAATTTTTGGCTTAACCTATCATCAGTATTGTTGGTCCATAGATTAAACTTAAGGCTCAAAGGATAATGTCAGGCATTAAGAAAGTTTATGAGAGTGTTTTTTAAAAGTGATTTTTCTACCTTAGTTGTACGAGAAAAATTCCTTAAATGAAATTAACAGTGTGGCAGCACGGAGGCCATATTTTTTGTGCGAGTCGAAATTTAAATATTGAATGGCATGAAAGAAAATACAAAACTGTAAAACAGAGCAAGGCATCAGTTACTGAGGAATATCACCCTGTTGCAGTAGAAGAAAATAGATAGTGTAACCTTGAATAAAGTGTAAAATACAATGTTGGCACCAAGACGAAGTGGAAAGAAGGATGATCGTGCAAAAGAAAGCATGCAGAAACTGAAGTAACAGTTGGAGGAAGAACAGCACGCACACATGCAAGAAAGCATGCACAAGGAAAGCAACAATTGGAGGAAGAACAGCACGCACACATGCAAGAAAGCGTGCATAAGGAAAGCGACAATTGGAGGAAGAACGAGACGTGAGCATGGGAGGAAGACCTAACGTTGCTAGGGTTAGGGTTTTGGTAATACAATTGTAAATGGCCTAAGAGCCCGATATATATAAATATATATACCCAGGTATCATAAAAAAGTTTGTTCGCTTTTGTGTTAGTTCAGATTTTGTAGTATTCCATCACATTTATGTACGAGTTGATGCGTTATGTAATACTATTACGAACCAATTTTGTAAGTTGTTAACATAAGAATAGAGGAGAGAAGGAATATCTGAGGATTAGATTGCAGGTTGTGGATCCTGGTGCGATCTAGTTCACCTCATATAGATCTTACCAATCTTAGGAGAACTGTAAGCACGAGGCGTTGTAGATGCAGAACTACCATAATAAAAGAGCCAAGAGCCAAATATTTGTGGAAGTATCCCAGGAGGGGGTGAACCACGGTAATATATGTGTAATGTGATGAATGCATGTATATCTTTGTTTGATTTCAGTAGCTTATTGTTATGCTTAATGAATGAGTTAATGCATTGTTATGGAATAAGATTGTGTTGTTCGGGAATTAAACTGTGAGAGATAAATACGCACCTGTGAATAATAGTAGATTGCAGTCACAATTCGTAATACATGGCTCTGAATAATAAACCTCTATCTCCTACTCAATCCTAAGTTGTAAACACCTGAGTCTTACAACCACCCATTTAAACCTATCTCGGGTGAGACTGAGCAGTGCACTTTGTGTATTGTGTTGCCTTCTAGTTTACCAGGAGGGATGATAGTTTTAGAGGCTTTGTTGTAAACCCAAAAGACATGAACCCTGGGTCAATAACTCAGCCGGTAAAGGAAAGTAATAACCAAAAAATGGTTCTATTGTCATGTTAATAGGAACAAGAGAGGACTGAGTAGATGAGATAGATTGAACGAGAAAAGAACGAGCGAAACAAGAAGAGAAATGATCCATTAGAAGGGAATGTTGAGACCTTGGAACCCCACAAAAGAATAAATCGAAGGTTGGTTGAGAACCAAAGAGCCAAAGTTTTCATAGAAATACAATAGAAACCCTAGGATCACACCTCGCAAATATCTGGATAAATATGTATTTACTGATTTACACGAAGTATTTTTATGTGATTTTCTGCATATACTACAGGAGTGGATACTAAGGTTGAAGGATACCATGTGATGAACTAGATTTGAAAACTAGATTGGACTCCGGTACAAATTAAGTAGTTACAGCAGATGAACAACAAATTCACCCACGCAATATACTTTTGGCTTGACAGTATTGTGGCAGGTTTCATCACAGAATTTGCAGTTGACACAGTGAAGTCATACAGCGCATCAGAGAAATAATTTCTACACAGACCTTGAGGAGGAAACCTTGGACCCGATCATGATGGATGACGACCAGCTCAAGTGAATCTTGGCGTTATCAAGAACGACGCGTAGCGCAGTACCCTACCAATATAAGGTGAATACCAAGAAGAGAGTCATAGCCATGAGGGAAGGCTTGGCAAGAGATGAGGAAGGGGTAGAGGATATTCGGGTTGTGGAGAAGATTGAAGAAATCTTGCGTAAAACATATGAGAGGAATACAAGCGGCCCAAGAACAGGAGGAGAAGGCAGCCATCCTATCCATGTCAATGTCAGTGTGGAACCCATAAACCCATGTGTGACTAATACACCAAAGAGAACACCATTTTTTAGACAACCAAAGTTTGGAGGAAGTCCGATAGCAGGAAGTACATTTACACAAGCAGCAACAATTGGAGGAGCCAGTTCAGGCAACACTAGTCAAGTATCTACACCACACGGAGAAGGTAGTAGTTCAGTATTTAGAATGGCAGGACACAATATCACTATCAGATTACCAGAGTTTCAAGGGGAAGAAGTAGAAGACCCTGAGAAGCATTTGTTCATTTGTGCAAATATCTGGGAAGCAAAGCAAATCACTGATGAAGATACCAAACTCGCGCAGCTAGCAATTACGCTAAGAGACCACACACTAGACTGGTACATGAGTCTAGACACAAACAGGACAACTGGGATGACAAGGACACTAGAAGAAATTAAGAAGCTACTTATTAATGAGTTCCAAAAGTCGATATCAGAGCATCAGTACATGAACGAGATGATCGAGATAAGATAGAAACTAGGAGAGTTTGTATGGGAGATTGACCAGAGATTCAAGCGACTAAAGGGAAAACTAAAATACCTTATGACTGAGATGCAGCATCGGCACCTGTTTGTCAACTCACTACTCCCACACTTAAAATATCCCTTATGAAAACAGAATTTTTAGATGCAGGTAGAGGTTCTGCAGGCAGCCTTGTAACTGGAAGAGAACCAATACCATCAGATGAACCCAGCTATCGAAGAAATAAAGGATGATTTGAAGAATTTAACGTTTCAGTTGAACTAGAATAAGAACAAGGACAAACGAGAAGTTGTTTGGTGCACCACATGCAGGACAGAAGGACACCACAAGAATGAATGCCCAACATTCATGCAGTATATGGAAATAGGTATGCCAAATCCACTACCACCGGGAGGAGTATGGTGTGAAATATGTAAGAAACTAGGTCACGACCCTTATCACTACACGATGATGCAGAAATACCAAACAGTTCTAAAGAATTCATATTGCACCTTTTGTGAGTCAGTGGGCCACGACGACAAAGATTGCATAACTATGGAGCTGATGTAGGAGAGAACATCAGATGCATATAGGATATAGGCCAAAATGATGACTGGGAAAGCAACGCCACAATTCAAACAAGCCCCAGCTCCATACAACATTGCATAGCAGCAGTACAATACTATGCAGCAACCCTACAATAACATGCAGCCGCAGTATAACTGGGCACAGCCCCAATACAATACCACACAGTACAATCAAGCACCACAATATAATGCACCGAGAGGTGACCAAGCAAGCTACCGAAGAGGTGGACGATCTAGAGGAGGTTTCAGGCGCGGTAGAGGACCAGTCACATGTCACAATTTTAAGCAACCAGGACATTATGCATGGGAATGTCCACTTCCGCCAGCAACTTCTACGTATTCTCGCGCATCAAACCACGATACAGAGCAATGTCTGACACTACTAGTAAAGATTCAGTAAAAGAGGAACCAGAATAATTAGAATGTCTAGTGGATTTCATCCGAAGCAAGGGATGATGGATGAAACATCAATATATTCACTCGTGGAGGAACGAAAATAGGAAATGATGCAGTTCGACAAGAACCAGCGCAGAACCAATGGGTAAAGAAGAACACTAACCCCAAGAAGCAGTTCAATGCGCACAAGGAAATGTTGGATTACTGAGAGGGGGGTTGAATCAATAATAGTGCAATAATTATCCTTTTTCCAAATTGATCCAAGTGTTATATCAATGTAGTATTATTATCCAATAATGAGCAATAAGAAATGAACAATCACACACATACACAGTACACCAGTGTTTTACGTGGAAACCCAAATTAGGAGAAAACCACAGAATGNTTTTTCTTATATGTCTTGAAGAATTACATTCATTGGAAGCACCAACTTCCTTTGTTTTCTAGCTGCAACTGGAAAGAGGCTCCAACCCCCTAGTTTCTCAGGCTACAACCTGAGGGAAGCTCCAACTCCCCAATTCTCTGGCCACTACTAGGAGGGTACAACCCCCTATGCTCTCCAGCTACAACTGAAAGGTGGCTACAACCACCTGTCTTTGCCCCGTCCTGCCACCCTGAAGTAGAAGTAGAATGATGGAACCATTGTCAACCTATCACTATGAGATATATTGTTGTACAACTGTATCAACCTGTACCACTAACCTGTATCCAATCTGTACAACTTCCCTGTAATCAATCTATACCTGAACTGAACATGTATCCACAAAAATACAATAGATATGTGACCTGTAGTGATGCAGCCTATGTATGTACGCGTCCTATATGTTATGCAGCCTGYGTATGCCTTCTGAAACTAGGGTTTCCTTTCACTTGAAAACTTCTGACYCTCTGTAACTTCTTTCACATAGATTTGTAACATGTCACTGTATCCAGACTGTAACTATATCTTGTGCATGCATTCTCATACATAACCTCTACTCAAGGAAAGTATGTCTCTCTCTAGTCATGTTCCATATAGGTATGTGTAATCATGAACAAGTATAATGTCCCTCACATGATCTTAGTCATCAACCCCTTTCTGATATTCAACTTCTCAATACATCAATAAATACAAGATCTCAACCATGTACCATAAAAAATCTTAGCCATATGCCAAGAAATACAAGATGTGCCTCAACAAGAAGTATCAATGATAAATATACCAGCACTGTATTTCTATATATCTGACTTATAAAGAATATCCCATGTAGCCACTAGTCTCTCTAAGGAGAATCCTCAAATCTCCATTGACATTCCTCATGCATACATCAAAATCCAACTATTCATAGAAATAAGACATACCTTTTGAACCAATGGATGGATCTAATGTATCTAAGCACTCTAGACCTTCCTGGGAGCTTGATCTCAAAATCTAGAACCTCTGCACCTTCATCTTCTCAAGTTTCATGGCTTTATCAACATGTACTCACCCTATACACAGTCAGCCCGCGTACATACTCACCCTATACACAGCCAGCCCATGTACATACGCACCCTATACACAGACAGCCCGTGTATGCCTCAAAAAATAGGGTTTTCTATGAATCCGATAATTTTTCCATCAACCCTTCATGCTACCTCAGATGCTCGCCACTTCAGATGTATCCATAAGTATTTACAAGAAGCTTTACACAAGAAAATAGATATACAATATGTACAAGTGTGTTTTTATGAGTGAGCTTTGTCTCTTATTTATATCTTCATGTAGCCTTACACTTTCCTTATTTTAGGGCTTCTTCATTTAAAATAATTTATTTTTCCAAAGAACTTTGACTCTTGGGGGATTCTATAAGACTCATGAGGGTTCTCCAACTTCATATGGTCATAACTCTCTAACCATGAGGAGTTATGTGGCGTTCCACATACCACTGGAAATGACATGACAAGCAATATCCATCTAGGATATTTTCACTCACAAATTCACTGTCCTTCATATCATTATTCCTCAAATAAGCATGGGTTCTCTCACTCCGCAAAGCGTCTTCCCATGAGGGATTTCACCATAAGGGGACCACTTTGGAGTTCATCCATTTTTACTTCTTATCAACCATGACAAGACAATAATGAGTCATCTTTACATCAAACAATATTGTGTCCATTACCTAAACCTTGTGCCACGGGGCTTTCTTCAAGGGTTGACATCAATGACAACCAACCTTAATCAACAGGAAAAGGAGATATTTAAAGAAGCCCGAAAACAATTTCAGAAGGAGGACATAGCGTCGACTACACATCAAAGCAAGGAATCCCCAGAATATGAGATGTCACCCTCACTAGATCATACCAACAGAATGCAACCCAAGGGACAAGTAAGTACAATCAAAGGATTTTTGCAATGATGCATAAAAGTATTAAGTGATCCATCATATATGAAAATATTGCAAAACATACTAGAGAAATGTAGCAGTGAGACAGAAGAAAAGATAGAACCAAAAACCATTACCCACCTACACACAAGAAGAAGAACAAGCAGGGAATTTCGATTGAATGCTAACATTGGGGATTTCAACATGGGAGACATCATACTAGATCTAGGATCCAAAGTGAATGAATTACCAAAGAAGACATGGAAATGTATGGGAGATCCAACACTGGGATACTCAAATGTCCAATTGAAACTAGCAAACTAGCATAAAGTCCTACCAACAGGTAGATTGAAAGGAGTGATAGTATATCTTGATGGAGTGTGCACTAAAGCAGACTTCGAAGACATTGAAATAGTAGATGGCACAACACCTTACCCAGCATTCCTTGTTCTGGATTGGGCATTTGACAACCAGGTCATAATCAATTTGAAAGCCAGGAAAATGACATTTCAATCCAG
Source organism: Picea engelmannii (assembly GCA_009831015.1). Lineage (NCBI taxonomy): Eukaryota > Viridiplantae > Streptophyta > Pinopsida > Pinales > Pinaceae > Picea > Picea engelmannii. The sequence goes on from ML780307.1 coordinate 418,763, forward strand.
AGAATACAAGGTCATAGCACCACTAGATCCATCGGAAGGGGAGAGGTTCGTAGAACCCACTTTCCTCGACTTAGAGGAGATCATCTAGTTGTACAGAAAAACTACGCATGATGAGGATTACGTCAACCCAACTACAGATGGGGTACTCAGTTGACTCAGACACCAGACTAGAAAAATGGCAGCATAGACTAAACGAAGTATCCACGAGAACATGTACAATAATAGACCGTTCAGTAAGATGGGTAGGCATAGAAATCATAGAACCACCCAGTTTCCACAGACTAAATGATTTGGAAACATTCTTGATGCAATATGAAGATGAAGTATTAGAAAACTAGCGACATTAGCACTTGACTTAGCACTCAAGGCCACACCCGCAATATGGTGGCGTGCACATAAAGAGACCATCACATACTGGTATTAATGTAAGCAACTACTGCGCATAAGTTTCAGCACAGAACAGGAGTACACCAAATAGAAGAAATACGAAGGACAAGAGGCACCATTGGAACACTTGGCGAAGTGAAAAATGTTGTGGAAAATGACACCACCGGAGGAATGGCCTCATCACTTCATACATACTTTAGAGGGCATACCAGCGAACTAGTATATAGACAAGGAACTGTGCAAAGGAACTACAACATTGAGGACATTGCAATAGAACTTCATAATCACTTTCTCATTCGAGCATGAGAACACCAACATAGACACATCCCTCAAATGAATCAGAGGATTCATATTCATCGAAGAACCATCAATAGAATTTATCACAGAAGAGAAATAAACAGGCAGTCAAGGAACTATTGTCATGTTACCATGTACTGGAAGAAGTGCCAGTCGAAGATAATCCACATGATATTCATATCGAAGAAGTAGAAGGAGAAATAGATGTGGAAGGACCACCCATAGAATCAGCAGTCATATCCATGCCAATCGAGGTAAAGAAAGTTAACATCGGGATAGCTAAGTAGCCCAAAATGGCCAGCATTAGAGATTACTGAGATGAGAAAAACAGTAGAAAGCATCATAGAATTGTTGTGTGAATATAGCGACCCTTTTCCCACAAAATTTACATAGATGAAGGGTATAGCCGTAGAATTGGGAGAGATGAATATACCACTCAGACCTGAAGCGAGAACTATTAGACAGGGACCCTATAGAATGAACCCCATATATAAACAGAAAGTTAAAGATGAGATCGACAAAATGCTTGAAGCCGTCATCATCAAACCAGTCGAGGAATCATAATGGATAAGCTCGATGGTAGTACAGAACAAGAAACAAGGAAGAGGGATTAGGATATGCGTCGACTTGAGGAAGTTGAATGATGCATGCCTACACGACCCATTCCCTACACCATTCACAGATGAAGTGTTAGAGAATGTGAGGGGACATGAAGCTTACTCATTCACTGATGGATTCTCAAGCTACCATCAGATTTAAGATAGCATAGGAGGAAAAACACAAGACCACGTTTGTGACAGAATGGGGATCTTATCAGTACACAATCATGTTGTTTGGACTGAAGAATGCACCCGCAATATTCTCCAAAGTGGTCATCGCAGCATTTAAGAAATTCATCCATCAGTTTCTTGAAGTATACCTAGATGACTGGACAGTTTATAGTTTGTTGAAAAACCATGTGGAAGTTTTATGAATGATGTTAGAGAGATGTAGACAATGTCAGATATCATTGAACATCAAGAAATTCATATTTGGAACACCGTTTGGGATACTATTGGGCCATATAGTATGCAAACAAGGCTTGTTACTGGATCCGTCTAAGATCGCAGTCATTGTTAACTTACCAGCACTTAAAACAGTCTGTCAACTAAGAGAAACGTTAGGGCACATAGGATACTACAGGAAATTCATCAAAGGATGTGCTCAAATCACAACACCAATAGAAAATTTGTTAAGGAAGGATACAAAGTATCAATGGAACGACAAGTGTCAACACAGTCTGGATACCCTGAAGGAAAAGATGGTTACCGCACCAATACTAGTATTTCCAAACTGGGAAAAAACATTCCATGTGCATGTAGATGCATCAGTGATAGAACTTGGAGCTATCTTAGTGCAGCCAGGAGCGGTAGAATTGGATCACCCGATAGCATTTGCAAGAAGAAAGTTATCTGACTCGAAACAGAATTATAACATGACAGAAAGAGAAGGCCTAGCCATGGTTTATGCACTTCAGAAGTTCAGACATTACCTATTGGGAAAACACTTTAAGATGTTTACAGGTCACTCAGCCCTAAAATACCTAGTCAACAAACCAGTGTTGGGGGGGATAATCTATCGACGGTTACTGCTATTTCAAGAATTTGATTTTGAAGTAATAGTTAAACCAGCAAAATTGAATGCAGGACCTAACCACCTGTCCAGGGTCACAAATGGAGAAGAACCTACAATTTAGAAGACAAATTTTCGGATGCACAGTTATTCTCAGTACAGATTTTAGATGAATACTTCGCAGATATCATTCGATACTTGACTATAGGTACTATGCTGCAAGAATATACCACCGCACAGAAGAAGAATCTAGTAGTTCATGCGGTCGACTATCAAATGATTGTAGGACATCTATACAAAATGGGCGCAGATAGCATCTTGCGAAGGTACGTGTTAGAGCATGAATGACCAGGAGTTTCATCAGAAGCTCACGAGGGAATGGCAGGAGGGAATTATGTAGGAAAATCTACTATGTAGAAGGTATTACATGCAAGACTATGGTGGCCAATGATTCACAGTGACTCGAAAGAGTACTATCAGAGATGCAATGTCTGTCAAAGGGTAGGAAAACCCAATAGAAAGGACAAGATGCAACTACAACCACAAGTAACATTACAGGCATTTGAAAAATGGGCAATAGAGTTTGTGGGACCAATTAACCCACCAACCAAAAGGACAGGGGGAAGATACATTATCACTGTGATGGAATACCTAACAAGATGGGCGGAAGACGCACCAATAAAAGATTACAGCGTAGAGAAAGATGCACACTTATTTTTTGAACAAGTAATCACTAGATTTGGTTGCTTAAGAGTTTTGATGAGAGAACAAGGCACACACTTCATAATCAGCACCATCCACATGATGACTAAAGAGTTTGAAGTTCATCACCAAAAGAGCACACTGTATCATCCAAAGGTGAATGGCACAGTAGAAGATTTCAACAAAATTCTGGAGAACGCACTAAAAAACATCTATAACATCAACAGAGACGATTGGGACCTCAAAGTACCAATAGTATTATGGGCATATAGGACCACATGCAAAAAGTTGGCAGGGAACACACCATTCAAACTAGTCTATGGCCAAGAAGCAGTAGTGCCATTAGAATGTTTAGTACCCAGCTTACGCGTAGCAGCTATCACACAAATGATAGAATGATGCACAGTACAGGAGAGACTGGATCAGTTATTGTCAATGGAGGAAGACAAAATCTTGGCAGGATTCCACCAACAAGTGCAGAAATCAAGAGACAAAGCTTGGTGCAACTGAGACATCAAGAAGAAAATGTTCAAGGAAGGAGATCTAGTATTGCTCTATGATAGCAAATCGTTTCAGCATCCAGGGAAGCTTAGAATGAATTGGTTAGGACCATATGAGGTGAAATATGTCATAGATGGAGGATTTGTATAGTTAAGAGATTTAGTAGGTGTAGACCTCAGAGGATTGATGAATGGGAGTCGACAGAAGTTGTACAAGGATAGTCGACCACCAACCGTACAGTAAAAAAAAAAAACAGAGAACAAAAAGGAAACAAGATTAAAAAGCGTGGAGCACGCAAGAGATAGAAATTCCACATGACATTTGAAACACAAATATGGAAAAGGCATGAACAACGGTTACATAAAAAGGGAAAACAAGCTAGAAATGGAAAGTCGACAAAATCAGGATGACAAGACAGCACTAAGTGGAATTAAAGCATGGCAAGGACCGATGGGACATCACATTAATCACGCCAATGGGAGATGGAAAAGCAAGCGTAATAGAAAGTATGAAACCACCATAGATTCATTGAACCCAAAGTTATGATGCATTAAACACATAATGGAGGAAGCGCCCTCGACAAGCTTTGTGACAAGTCCACACAACACGCGAGCATAAGAGCAACTAGTCTATTCACGAGCGGAGAATGGAGAGAGAGTAATAAGAGACAGAATGAATAGAGCAAGACCACAGAGCTCACAGAAGTTATTCAAACTCCGCAAATGTATGATAGTCACCACTATGGAACCATTGAAGCTAGCAGAAGTAGGCCAGACAACCAAACTGACTAGGTTTCAAACTAGGTCACGAGGACCGCTAGAAGAAAATGAACAGCAGTAGTCGGAGATCGTCGACATTGATGAGATCCCATCACTAGAGACACTACTAGTGAACTCTACACCAATTGTGGAAGAAATTCAACAACCACAAGAAGAGGCCATGAAATAAGATACACCAGCAACGGTGCAGGTGCCTCAGAACAAGGAAGTGAAAACCCAACAAGAAGTGCAACCAGAAAGCACCGAAGCAGCCCTGGAAGTTAACGGAATGGTACAAAATCTGAAAGCAGTAGTGCAACCAGACAAGTCGCAAATGACCATCTCAAGTCAACCAGTAGAGGAGACCACTTCAAATTCCTCAGCTTGGCTAGAATGGTTGATGGGGGAACAACTGCAAGTCATTGGAACTTTGAACCAACCACCGCAACAAGAAGATAGAGTTCAGATACTAAGCTCACCCCATAAGAAACCTGTAGCAAAAAAATTTCTACCACACATACCAGCTGGAGTACAGGTAGAACTGAAACTACTGGGTCATGTCGGGAAGCTCAAATATTCTGACCATGACGTATCAGACGAAACCAAGTTTCTAAAACTTGTGCAGTGGGTCTTTATGCAGACCATTGGTGTAACCCGACTTGGATAAACGATCAACCAACCACACTAGTGGGCATCTGGGCTAGACAGAACAAGAATCTTAGGTTTGTTGAACCTACAACATTTTGGTAGAGGCCAATACATGATAGTATGCGTCAAGCAGTCGTTAGAAATCACACATGGAGGGGATATATGGTTGGATAGACCCATCCCCATAACCATTGATATTATTGCGCAAATAACAGGATTACCAATCCGGGGTATGGATCTCGCGTTGATTTTGAATGAAAAATCCAAGGATAAAGCATTGGTAGAAGAAATGAAAAAGAAATATGGCACTACCAGGGGAATGAGGGGCATCATGATCAAACGAATCAACAACGTAGCTACAAAATTGGGCGCAAATATCTTAGCTTGCAAATTGCTCAGAAAATGCTGCAAATATGAAGTACCAGTAGGATTCATTGCAGTTGCAGCTCAGTGCACAGAAGGCACCTCTATGAGTTGGGTGCCATATTTATTGAACTTATTTCAAGAGGACTGCAAGGATGCACAGGACCTAGGCACAGAGTTCCATTATTCGTGGTTGATCACCCTAATAGCCTTCATGGGATGGCGAGAACCAGGGTATGTAATTTTTTGTACTAGACCACAGCCAATGGGAGTGAGATACCTATTACTAAGATATGGGTCATAGGCCAGGCATAAGAGGGAGAACGGAATCATATTCGAAGCATACCTACGGGACATACAGGAAGCTATCAGTCGATAATGGAGATAACACCAGAGGTTGTCATGTTATATGCGGACATTGACAACTTCTGGGCCACATGCCAAACAATGTGGATACAACCAAGGCAGGATCTAGATAAACAGTGGCTACACATACACTACTACATCACAGAGGGTGATATCAACATGGTCATCAGTGAATGTCTTGATGAATGGAGGATCCTAGCCATTACCTGGGTGTAAGTTTTAAACCTGCGAAGTAAAGCAATGCACATAGATTCTTAAGAAAACCAGAAATTAATCAATGGCTCATTCACATAGTACACAGAGACTTATGCCGAAAACCCTCAACCAGGGAAAACCTTTCTTATCTTCATTATATTGAATTTCACCATTCACCATACAATATATACAATGTTTTTAGGTATTCCGTAGATACTAAAACCCTAATCCCTTAATCTGGGATTAATTTAGAAAACCGCTAAAAATAGAAAAATCGTCAGATGCATTTGTCGAACCTGATGCGCCCTCACACACACATGCAAATAATATAACATATACCCAACATTCTCCCACTTATCATTTTCTTTGCATCCAGGGGTCCATGGGGTTATATAGTCAACAATCCAGGGCAGCAATGCCCATTGTTACTCTACACCAGGAGAACTTTTCTGTGCTCACAGACTTTGTCAATAAATCTGAAACATTCTTCAAAGTGTCAACCTTTTCTAGCAACGCCTTCTTTTCCTCAACCATGTCTCTCACAAAATGATACTGAACATCAATATTCTTTGTCTTTGAATGATAAGTTGGGTTCTTTGCCAAGAATATTTCACTCTGACTGTCACAATCTAATCTCACTGCTTTTTGTACCAACCCAATACCTGAACACAATATTTGCAACCATACTGCTTCCTTGCTTGCATGAGTGGCTGCCATGTATTCAACATTTGTAGTTGAGAGTGATACTATAGCTTGTCTTTTTCTCATCTAATTGATTGCTCCTCCAAATAGGTTAAACACATACCCACTTGTAGATATTTTGCAATCCAGATATCTAGCCCAGTCTACATCAAAAAATCTATGTATGTCCACCACTCTGTCCAATCCTAGTATTCCTTGGTAGAAAAATCCATAATTGGTAGTGCCACGCAAATACCCGAAGACCCTATTTATTTTTGTCCAATGCTTCTTCCATGGTTTTGACATATACCTGCTCAAAACTCGCATTGCATGTGCAATGTCTGGTCTAGTATAGACCATTGCATACATCAAACTGCCAACTGCACTGGCATAAGGAACATGGGACATGTCCTCTTCTTCTTCTTGTGTCATGGTACATTGATCTGCAGATAACTTTACACCTATAGGAATAGGAACCTTGACCGGTTTACTTCCATGCATATTAAACCTCTGCAATATCATCTCAACATATTTTCTCTAATTCAACTAGAGTTTCATGTTTTCACAATCTCTTTTAATCTCCATTCCCATAATGAAGTTAGCAGCACCGAGATCTTTCATGTCAAATTTGGAGGTAGCTGTGATTTCAACTCCTTGATAACATCGATGTTATTTCCTACCAACAACATGTCATCAATATAAAACACTACATAAATGAAGTGATTACCAACCTGCTTGGAATATACACTGTGATCAACCCTACTTCTCACAAATCCCAATCCAAGGATGTATGTGTCAAACATTTGGTACCACATCCTAGGTGATTGCTTCAGACCATATAGTGACTTATTTAGCTTATAGACCAGCTCTTTCTTTCCCTTTACTACAAATCCTTTTGGCTACTTCATGTAGATTTCTTTTTCCAGATACCCATGTAGGAATGTTTTCTTCACATCCATCTATTCCACTTCAAGATCAAAAGCAACAACAATAGAGAAAATAAATCTAATAGAATTTAACTTAACAACAGGAGAAAAAATCTCACCAAATTCAATTCCCTCTACCTGGGAATAACCTTTTTCTATTAATCGAGCTTTATATTTCTCCACTTTTCCTTCTGCATTAAACTTCTTCTTAAACAACCATTTCCTACCGACATATTTTCTTCCAGCTAGCAACTCAACTATATCCCATGCCTCATTCTTATCCAAGGCATCCATTTCTTCAACAATGGCCTTCTTTCAGAGCTTACTATCCTCTAAATTCACTGCTTCCCTGACAGTTCTGGGATCATCATCAGTAATAGATAAAGCAAAATTGGAATGGAAATCAGGTGGACTATACCTTTATGGTTGCCTTCTTTCTCTCACTGATATCCTCAATACTGGGGTATGAGGTTCTTCTTTTTCTTCTGCTTCATATTCTTCAGATGATTCATATTTTGTATCATCCAACTCTAGCTCTATTTTCTCAGGTTCGTCTTGCCTCGGTAGGAATTCCTTTTTGGAAACATCTTTTACCTCTCTAAAAACAACATCCCGGATGTAAACAACCTTCTTAGTTTTTGGGTTCCAAAGCTTATAACCTTTCACACCATCTTTATAACCAATAAAGATACACTTTTCATCTTTTTTATCCAACTTGCTCCCATTTCCTTTGGAACATGTACATAAGCATCACAACCAAACACTCTAAGATGTTGAAGAGAGGGTTTCTTTTCAATCCATACCTCATGTGGAGTTTTTTCATCCAACGTTGATGAAGATGATCTATTTACCAGGTAGCATGTTGTACCTACTGCCTCTTCCCATAATTCGTGTCCTAACTCGGCACCGCTGAGAATGCTCCTTTCTTTTTCCATCAGTTTCTTGTTCATCCTTTATGCAACTCCATTCTGTTGAGGAGTGTATGGATTAGTCTTCTGCCTTGCTATACCACACTTCTTATAGAATTCTTTGAATTCATTTCCACAAAATTCTCCACCATTATCTGTTCTCAATACCTTTATTTTCTTCTCTATCTGATTTTCTACCAGAGCTTTAAACTCTTTAAATTTATCAAATAACTCATATTTCTTTCAAAGAAAATAAATCCATGTGTTCCTTGAGAAATCATATATGAATGAAACATAATACACAGACTTACCTAGTGATGGAATAGGCACATGTCCAAACACATCACTGTGTATCAACTCTAATATCCCCTTTGCTCTTGTAGCACCAGATGGGAATCTTACTCGATTTTGTTTACCATATATGCCATGTTCAAAAAAATAAAAATCCAAAGTGCAATTAGACATACCTTCAACCATGCCTTTACCGTGTAGTGTTCGAAGGCCCTTTTCTCCAATATGCCACATTCTTTGATGCCACATCATGGTCTTATTTTCAGGGACGATATTGGTCTTGTATTCTTTATTTGTCTGCTCAAGGACAACAGAACTATTACACCCATTAGTATAAGTGCTTCCCAACAACTTGTACAGAGTTCCACACCGAACTCCCCTCATCAACACCATTGCTCCTTGTACCATATTGCAAGTGTTCTTTCCAAATACAGTATCCACTCCTGCATCATCCAACTTGCTTACAGATATTAGGCTCTTGACAAGTTTTAAATGTGAAGAACCCCAGGGAGAGTTCTAATCCTTCCATCTTTTAGCAACAACTTAACCCTTCCACATCCCATGATTTTGGATATCAATTCATCTCCTAGGAATACATCACAACCATCGTATTTTTCATATTCAAAGAACCACTCCCAATGAGGAGTCATATGGTATGACGCACTTGAGTCGATCAACCATAAATCACGGTCTTCATGTGTATCTGTAGATGCCAAGTAAACATCACCTCCTTCTTTAGTGGAGGTTTGCACCTCTGTGGAAGAGGTGCTATCATATCCCTTTGGTTTTTCAACCTTCTTAGACTTGCAATCTTTCTTATAATGCCCTATTTTACCACACTTCCAACATTTCCTCAAATATTTTCCTGGAGACTTAGATCTACCTATAGATTTAGATCTCCCCCTAAAAGGCTTACCGGGATTCTTGTCTCGGGTACGACCTCTTACAAATAAATCATCTGTGCTATGACTATCCATGCTTTTCCACCTCATCTCTTCAGATAACAAGGATGAAACTACATCCTCATACTTCAATGTAGATTGAGTGGTACTACCAATTTCTACAACCAGATTATCCCAAGAGTCTGGCAAAGAACATAACAAAGTAATACACTTGTCTTCTTCTACAATTGTAATATTAACAGAGACAAGTTGACTTACTAGAGTATTAAAAGCATTTAGATGTTTTGTCACAGAATCTCCATCTTCCATCCTAAGATGATACAGCTTCTTTCGAAGAAACAACTTGTTTACCAGGAACTTTGATTGATACAAATTCCCCAACTTATCCCATAGTTCCTTGGCTATAGATTCTCCTAAGACATTCAACAACACCGAATCTACCAGGCAGAGTCGAATAGTACTCATTTCTCTTATGTCCAACTTCTCCCAATCTTCTTTCGACATACCAATAGGTGGTGTACTAGTAGTTTGTGTACTACTAGGTTGTGTACAAGTAGCATGTGTGCTAGTAGACAGTGTACCAATAGATTGTGTACCAGGATCCACAGCGATCCATTGTTCTTTGTCTACAAGAAGGTCCTCCATATTGATCTTCCAAAGCTCAAACGTTTTAACTTCTCTATCTCGATTCTAGATGAGCTCGCCATTCTGTTGGTCACTATAATTGCTTATTTAACTAAACAATCAAGTGCTACATAAATTTTCAACACAGGGAAGTTTATTTTATTCAAAGGTAATCACGCACTGTATATGCTCAATCTCAAAAGCAATCTAGATTTGTAGTAAAAACATATTAATCACACTTTTCCTTGAACAAACTGAAGTTTTACTTTGAATTATAGGAAAGCAACCTACCTATTGCAGAGTTAATAGTTTAAAGAAATAATTGTTCAAAGAATCCTGGATTACATTAAGAAATAACAACCTAGGAAAGAAATCCTTCAAGACACTGCAAAAGGAAAGACCAGCTATCTTATAACAGAGAACAGGACCCTATTCCCCAAGAAGGAATCTTCAGCACATGTTTCCGATCATCACACTTTTATGAACTCATTGCTAACTAAAATGATTGACACACACTGAAGGCTAACTAACTCTTAACAGAGAACAGGACCCTATTTCCCAAGAAGGAACCTTCAGCACCTGTTTCTGGTCATCACACTTTCATAGACTCACCAAACAAGGTTGCTAACTAGAATGATCAACAGTTACCCAAGCATGAATTATATGAAAACAATGTAACAACCAGTAAAGCAGAAGTTCAGCAAGACAGAGTTCAGTAAAGTAGTGTTTCAGCAAAACAGAATTTAATCAAGGCATGAAAAGAAATAACACTAACACACTACAAAGCTAATGGGTGAATCTTGTGATGAAGGTGGGCCCTCCCTTCTCACAAGATTCCCCTGAAACGAAAGGAACTAGAGAGAAATGCTCAGAACAATCCTTTATTCATCTGTCAACTGTGTTACATTACAATCTGAAGTAAAACACGTCCCTCTCTGTAAATCCTTTCTTAGTTCAGAAAAAGGTCCTCTCTAATGGTGATTTCCTCTTATTTAAAGAGGATAATCCCCTTGATACAATTTTGATCATCAAATTACATGTGYGCATCTGAATCCTATTCTTAGTCAGATCAAATCTTTACTAGAATAGGATATCCTGGTCTCCCGTAACAGAATGCTATTACAATAGTTGAAAAGGTGTTGAGTGAGGTGTTGTTGTTGTGACTGGAGTAACAGCTTCTATATTTATCTTATTTACTGTTGTATGGTGTTTCAGCATCGCAAATCGTGGGCTATTTCAGCAACGGGATTTTCATTCTGACTGTTTCAGCAACGTGGTCTCACGCAGCAGTGGTGGTTAATTCTGGCTCAAGGTACGGCTGTTGTGGTCAGTGTAACAACTTTGTGTTGTTGTTTCAGTATTGTAGACCACGGAGAGTGTAACAGCTTTTGTGTGGATTGGTGTTTCAGCATCGTAAACCACGGAGAGTGTAGCAGTTTCTTCTTGTGTGAGTTGTTGTTTCAGCATTGTAGACCATAGAGAGTGTAACAACTTCTTCTGTGTGAGTTGTTGTTTAAGCATCGTAGACCACGGACTGTTTCAGCCACAGGGTTTGTGTGCTTTAAATGTTTCAGCAACAGGCCTCAATGCTAATCTGTAGTTCAAACTGTTTTCGCACTTATATATTTATGATCAACGGTTAAGTACGAGAGTAATGTAAAATTATATGCAAAACAGATTAAACATATAGTAAAGAGAAGAGACGTTATATACCTTTGGAGAGATAGGGTAAGGTGATAGTATAAGTTTAAATGTGAGTGGAAAAAGGGTGTAATGGTAGCAAAAGATGTGAGCAAAAAGGTACATTGTAGGGTCCTAACATCCCCCCCAACTTAAAATGTTGCATGTCCTTAGGCAACTTCAATCTGAGTCAGAATCTGGATACCAACTCTAAGCGTGCAAGTTACTTAGGCAGTAGTTGTGGAAGGTGTTGTCTGTTGGAGCTCTGAATCCTTGAACGCATTGTAGCCTTTGTCAAGCTGTTGTTTCGGCCTTCTTGGGCAACTTATAATGAACTTGATATTTTTCTGCTGGCATCCACAGGATAGGAAAATGAAACTGATAACCTATCCATCTTTCAGCACATTGTTGAACACACTTGATGTAGCTAGGTACCCTGGAGATTGCTATCTCTAGATTAGTGGGGCTGAAGGGATTGTATTCCTGTCTCTTTCTAGTAGATTGTTGCCAAAACATGTTATTTGCTTCTAGGGCAGCAATCTCTGTTTATTTAATGAACTGTTGACAATCCTAGAGCATTGTTGTCTGTAGTTGTTGAATGTGCTGAGTCATCCCTGGTTTCTTCAAAAACTGGTAATACTCTGTAACAAAAGTGGCAACATTTTGTGGTTCTGGCCGTATCCACAGAAGGCGGTTATCCTCATTATGCTTGGCAGCTAGGAAGTCATCCTGCCATATAATCTGATTGTTAAGGAAGGAGGTGAGTGCCCTAATCTGGATGTCACCGACAAGAGGGTTAAGGTTAAGTTGTCAGTTTTCAGGGATGGCCTCATTATGAAAATATACCTCACAGAGGAGGTGTTGATCCATAGCAGAGGCTTCTACAAAGGTTTTAACAAAATCTGTTGGATTTAACACTGCATGGGGTCTTCCTTCTTTGATTGATTAGATCTAAAACCATGTAAGACGTTCCATGAGGAATAGAGAGTAATTGCAGGATGGTTTCCTTGCAGCCAACATCTTTTGTGCCAAGTCAAATATCAGGAGCAATCTGCCTTTTAGCTCTTTATTATGTTTCTTATAGGCATGAGATTCCTGATGTGTTTGCTCCAAAGCTTCCCAGTTTGAATAGATATGGTTTATCTAGATTTATCTGTGTTCCTGCAGGCTTTTGGCCTGTGTAACAGCAGACTCTTTTTTCCATTTGTCTATTATTGCCTGCTCATCCCATGGCTGAGTTTGTGTTTCAGCGTTGCAAGTAGTAGGCTAAGGTAGGGTCTGAGTGGCTTGTTCCACAAAGGTGTGGGTATTAATCTGGCTAGGAGGGGAAGATTCATCAATAGGAAATTTTTGTATAGCTTTATTAACAAAAATAGGGGCTTCAGATTTGACAATTGTTGTAGGCCAGGGTTCAGTCTTAATTTTGGAAGGGCCTGCTGGTTCTTGTGTAACAGCAGGGTGTTCTTCTTTGATTGCAAAATTCATAGGAGCATGGGAAGCTCCTGGAATTGGAATTTGAATTACTTTGTATCCTTCTTGATAGTAGATGTCCCCACATTGACTGCACATATATTCTCTACACAGATTCTCTGTTGTAGTTCCCTCTGACATGGTCGCTATGCGAGCTAGGGTGTACAATTTAAGTTCCTTCTCATAGGCTTCCTTTGCCATGGCTAGCTCTTTCTTGTAGGCTTCTAGTTCAGACCTTAGGAACTCATTTTATTGTAAGACAGAGGCCATTGTTGGTTCTGGTTGAGGGGTGACTGGTTCTTGTGTAGCAGTCACAGCCGCACTAGCTGGTTCTTTTGGAGCAGCTACAGGGTCGGCTGCTGATTCTTGTGTTTCAGCTTCTTGATGTAAAGAAAGTAATGTTGCAGCACCATGGGCATATGATTCTTGTGTCTCAATAACAATATCAGCAGCTGGTTCTTGTGTTTCAGCTACTAAATGAGTAGTTGGTTCTTGTGTTTCAGCTACTTGATGAGTAGTTGGTTCTTGTGTTTCAGCTACTAAATGAGTAGCTGGTTCTTTTGTTTCAGCTACTGAATGGGTAGTTGGTTCTTTTGTTTCAGCTACTAAATTTGAAACAGATGATGTCGCAAAATACTCGGCCTCTGGTTCTTGTGTTTCAGTGCCCGTGGGTGGAATAGGTAAAGATTCCAAAATTCGGGAGGTTGAAGGTGTATGGGGTTGTAACCGGATGGGTTGGAGGTTTAGGGCAGTGGCAATAGTGGTTGCTCTTGTTGAGGCCATTGTTCATTTTCTCTGTAAAAAGGGGGGAAAGAAAGGAATTTGCTTTCGTTTGCGTGGGAGCTCTTCCTCAATGATGGGACAGGCAGAATTGTCTGGTTCAAAATCATCGCTAAGGATATGAACGGTAGGAGTGGATGATTCTGGTAAAATGTGGGGTGGGCTTGGTATGGTAGGGGGGTTAATTGGATTGATTGGGTCTGTGGGCGGACTCTTAGGTACTTATGGAGGGTCTGGAGGGTTTTGTGGTTACTATTCCTGAAGCTTTTCAGGAATTTCAGCAGCTTCTTGGGGGTCTATGGGTGGGTTGTTTAGTGGAGGGTTTTGTTGGAAAAATCCCTTTTGGATAAGAATTTTAGCAAGACGATGATGGGTGAGGGAAAGGGTGGGATTTTTATCCTTTTTACAGCAGTGCGACATATTTTTAAGACATCCGAGAAGATAATAAGGGATTTTTATCAATCTAGCATGTCGTAAATGAGACAATAGGACAAAATCATACTAGTAGATTACCTGGTATCGGCCTTCGCAGGTAAGGTGGTGTTTGAAAAATTTTGCAACTTTCAGCCATGGAGGCAGCAACGAACTCAGTCGAAAACCCAGGCTTTTAGGTTCAATTTGTTCTTCTGGCAAGAAGAAATCCTGTTGGGCATTAAGAATGATATGTTTGCGGCTAAACCAGCAAATTCCATTGGTAGGGAGGCCCGAAACTTGTGCTATATCCTCCTCTGTAACTGGGATCCAAACCCCTTGAACAATGGAATGATCTTCCTGAAGATTTTAAGCGAATTGAAGAACCTGTTGTTGATCAAATCCCTGGAGCCTCTGAAAATAACCCAGCCATCCTCCCTGCAAAAAAATTTGATAAACTTCTGGATATAGTTCTAACAGGGCTGTCGTGGCGGGTTTGTGCCGTATAACAGGGCCTCCCATCGCTAACCGATTAGTAAAATGCACTGATAGAGAGTCGAGTAACTGCTTCTGTTCAAAGTGAGTTTTTTGGGTGAAGGCATGCAAATGGCAGTGAAACAAA
>ML780307.1:445120-476900 GCA_009831015.1 Picea engelmannii
CCTCTCTAATGGTGATTTCCTCTTATTTAAAGAGGAGAATCCCCTTGATACAATTTTGATCATCAAATTACATGTGCGCATCTGAATCCTATTCTTAGTCAGATCAAATCTTTACTGGAATAGGATATCCTGGTCTCCCGTAATAGAATGTTATTACAATAGTTGAAAAGGTGATGAGTGAGGTGTTGTTGTTGCGGCTGGAGTAACAGCTTCTATATTTATCTTCTTTACTGCTATATGTTGTTTCAGCATCACAAATCACGGGTTGTTTCAGCAACGGGATTTGCGTTCTGACTGTTTCAGCAACGTGGTCTCACGCAACAGTGGTGGTTAATTCTGGCTCAAGGTGCGGCTGTTGTGGTCACTGTAACAGCTTTGTGTTGTTGTTTCGGTATTGTAGACCACGGAGAGTGTAACATCTTTTGTGTGGGTTGTTGTTTCAGCATCGTAAACCATGGAGAGTGTAGCAGCTTCTTCTTGTGTGAGTTTTTGTTTCAGCATTGTAGACCACAGAGAGTGTAACAACTTCTTCTGTGTGAGTTGTTGTTTCAGCATCGTAGACCACGGACTGTTTCAGCCACAGGGTTTGCGTGCTTTAACTATTTCAGCAATAGGCCTCAATGCTAATATGCAGTTTGAACTGTTTCAGCACTTATATATTTCTGATCAATGGTTAAGTACAAGAGTAATGTAAAATTATATGCAAAACAGATTAAACATATAGTAAAGAGAAGACACGTTATATACCTTTGGAGAGATAGGGTAAGGTGATAGTATAAGTTTAAATGTGAGTGGAAAAAGGGTGTAATGGTAGCAAAAGGTGTGAGAAAAAAGGTACATTGTAGGGTCTTAACACATTCCTCTTTCTATACTCGAATATCCACTACAAAATCTCCTACTAAACCCAGGTTTATCACAGACCCAAGATAAACTTGATCTATCAAGACCGATCCAAACTCTCAACAAAAAAGGCATCCCTCTGAAGCCAAAAATGAGCTCTGATACCACATGTAAGTTTTAAACCTGCAAAGTAAAGTTGTGCATATGGATTCTTAAGAAAAACAGAAATTAATAAATGGCTCATTCACATAGTACACAGAGATTTATACCAAAAACCCTCAACCGAGGAAAACTTTTATTATATTCATAATATCAAATTTCACCATTCACCATTCACCATTCACCATACAATCTATACAATGTTTTTATGTATTGTGCAGATACCAAAACCCTAATCCCTTAATACGGGATTAATTTAGAAAACCGCTAAAAATAGCAAAATCCACTAAAAATAGAAAAAAACACCAGAGGGAATGTCAGATGCAGTTTTTGAACCTAACGCGCCCTCACACAAACATGCAAATAATATAACATATACCCAACACCGGGAAGTACCAGAAACAACAGCAGAAGGAGAGGCAGAACAGTTGAAAACACAGCCTCCGAAAATCCAAGTGCCCAAGAAACCAAGAACAGGCCAAGGTAAGGCGATTCAGGCAAAAGAAGGGTCAAACAAGACATGAACCTAGAAGGGCTATAAAGAGACTACATAGATGACCAACAGATAGTCAAAATAATCTAAGGGAGAATAGGAGACCACCCCAAATCCCAACACACAGGAATCAAGGGGAAATAAGAGACCATTCGCGCAAACAAGAGGCACGTGTAATAAATCGTAAGAAATCAAAGGCACAACAAGCATCACCAAACTATATGATCACGGAGGATGATGGGGAAATGATCGCCAGAATGGTCCAGGATTTCCTAGCAGAAGACTTCGATCATGCAGCACATCACAGGGATAAACTGAAAAAAGAGATGGCAGAAATGGGGCAGTTCCTTAAGAAACTTGAGGAAGTCCAGGTAGCAATCAGCAGTAGAGGCATAGAGACATCAAAAATATAGACTAAAGAAAGAGAGGAGGTAGAAGAACGAGACCCAATCCACTCCATGCCACACGCAAATGCAACGATTTACATCAAAACTATCATGTTGCGCATGGATGAAATCATGGGGCAGACACCCTTGAAGGATTTAGACCACATCCAGTTGGTCCTGACAGAAATGCCATCAAGGGCACTACACAAATTGAAGGTTAGCGTCGACCACGAGGTACAGTCTCATGCACATAAAAACTTAGTCGAGATACAGCAAGCAACAAAGAAGAGGGAGGTGCTGGAAAAATTTTGTGAGCAGGCCAAGCTCGAAACTCAGGAGGAAAAAGGAAAGAACTGGAACGAAGAGTGGGAGGAATTTTTGAGAAACTCCCAAGCACCGCGCAAGGAAATGAACTACCAGTAGCAGAAACGATAGATCAGATTTGGCAGGCAATTGATCAATATCATAAGGAGATCAAGAATCTCTGAGAACAACTCACACCAACCATTTGACCAACAGTGAAGGAACAAAGGAAGCAGGAAGCAACAGGGCAGCTACAGGAGATAGAACAGCAGGTTAGTATAGCAATTGAATTGTTCGATAAACTAGCACAACTTTGGACAAGGTTGGAGGAGGATCCATAGTTCCAACGTTGGGACAAAGAAGAGGAAAGGATCAATGTAGCGATCCAAGAACTCAAATAGAGTAAAAAGACCATACCAATCCCATAACGAGTCAAAAGGATGCAAGAGATGAAGAAGATGCAGGAAAAACTTATTAATGGGAAAACGTAGAAACAGGTACGTCAAGCTCAGATAGATCCATTATAGGAATGGGTAGCAGAAGTACTTGCACATGCAGAAAGAGCTAAAACACAGATAGCACAGACCCAGGCAGAATGTGCAGGATTGTTGAGCGACGAAGTGGCAGTTCAGGTAGTGGACACCATCAAGGAAAAGACTGCACAAGCACTGATAAAAGAAACAAAGCTCAAGGAAAAGTTCCAGATGATCACCAAGGAGATCGAGGAAGCTCATAAGGATTAGATGACTCAAGATGAGTCACATGTCATTGTTGGGGGCATGTTGGCACCAGTTCGAAGTGGAAAGAAGGATTATCGTGGGAAAGAAAGAGTTCAGAAACTGAAGTAACAGCTGGCGCAAGAATAGCACACGCGCATGCAAGAAAACGTGCATAAGGAAAGTGACATCTAGAGGAAGAATAGCACACGCACATGGGAGGAAGACCTAACGTTGGTAGGGTTAGATTTTTGGTAATATGATTGTAAATGGCTAAAGAGATCGATATATATAAATATAGATGCATGGGTATCATAAAAAAGTTTATTCACTTTTGTGTTAGTTCATATTTTGCAGTATTCCATCAGAGTTATGTACGAGTTGATGTGTTATGTAATACTGTTACGAACCAATTTTTTAAGTTGTTGACCTAAGAATAGAGGAGAGAAGGAAGATCTAAGGATTATATCGTAGGCTGTGAAACCTGGTGCGGTCTAGTTCACCTCATACAGATCTTACCAGTCTGAGGAGAACTGTAAGTGCGAGGCACTGGAGATGAATAACTACCATAATAAAAGAGCCAAGAGACAAATATTTTTGGAGATATCCCAGGAGGGGGTGGACCATGAAAATATATGTGTAATGTGATGAATGCATGTATATCTTTGTTTGCTTTCAGCAATTAATTGGTATGCTTAATGAATGAGTTAATGCATTGTTATGGAATACGATTGTGTTATTCAGGAATTAAACTGTGAGAGATAAATACGCACCTGTGAATAATAGTATATTGTAGTCACAATTTGTAATACATGGTTCTAAATAATAAACCCCTATCTCATACTCAATCCTAGGTTCTAAACAAATAAGTCCTACAACCACCCATTTAAAGCTATCTCGGGCGAGACTGCGCAGTGCACTCTGTGTACTGTGTTGCCTTCTGGTTTACCAAGAGGGCCGATAGTTTTAGAGGCTTTGTTGGAAACCTGAAATACATGAACCATGGGTCAATAACTTAGCCAATAAAGGAAAGTAATAACCACCATATAGTAATCCACACAGCTTGCAGGTCTTGATTTACTCATAGTAAATACAGAGGAAAAATTGTTTTGCTTAACGAAACACTAATGAAAAATGATTACAGCAGTTGTTGTACTAAATTGGAATCAAAAATTTATCAAGGAAATTGATCCAGATGGATATCAGTGGCCACCCACCTTTTCCAATTGGCTCAAAGCAGTTTTCTGACAATTTTGCCAATTTACTATTTTTAGAAGTTTTAACTTTCGGGGCCATTTTGAGGGCCTAAATGAAGGTTTTTCAGGATAGAGATCCTCCTTGATATATGAAGGCATTATTTATCCCCCAAAATTAATCTTGTCGAAGATACCTTTCCAACGGGCTATCACACGCCTAAAATGGAGATCGTATGAAAAAGTTACGACCCCGTAAAGTTGATGTACTAACTTACCCAAATAGGGCCCACATGACTTTTGGCGCTTCATCTCCTAGAATTAGGTTTTTGGATGTCTAAGGTTTTTGGCATTCTTTTTTATTGTAAAAAGGACTTCAGAGCCTCATTGTAATCTTCTTCTTGTGAATGTGTGCAGCCATCACATCTCTTCTCAGAGATAATCCGCCACCATTCCAGTAAGCGTGTTTCCGCTGCATTTTACAGTTTCAGCTTATTTCGTTATTGAATAGAAAACCATTTTTACTGTATCTCTGTTATTTTGTGTTAAGAACCTGTTAATAATATGTATTCGTTTCATTCTTCTCTTAAAATCTGGATCAAAAATGCTTAAATAAATGCATGAGATATGGAAAACACAGAAGAAATACATAACCCAGATTAAACAAAACTTGGAATCCATGTTTACACTTGTGTTAATACTCAATAAGGATGACTTTTCTCTGTTACAATTAGCAAGAAGCAACCTGTAATAAGTCTTCAATCTATGTATTTATAAAAAATGGTTTCAACTCAAAATGGTTGGACTTCTCATAATTAAAAATGGCAAATATCATAAATGAGAAAATAGGGCATAGAGAATAGTGAGCTTTGTGGGCCGTCTTTTCCTCTGTTGGCTGAAAAATTTATGTCTTATAATCTTCTTGGTGTTTTGACACAATGTCCAGGTCATCATATCTATGTTTCCATTTGTCCTCTCACTGATACCCAATCATGTAATAGCACTTCCTTACTTCTTTCCAGATGTGCCTACCTTTTCATATTCGATGCATTGGATACATCTGCTTACTAATTTCACTACCAACCCTGAAGGCTCAGTTGCTTGGTTGGCCTCAAAAGTGTATAACTTTATTTCTATATGAGGCATATTTTCATGTATCCTTTCAGCTCCTTGAGATGTGGCCTATAGCTGCAAGCTTGGGTTCACTATCCATTTGTTTATCTGAAGAAGATCAATTTGTTTCATATTTTAGATGGTCGTCAAATCTTCCTCTTTGATTGTTCTAGAATTATATTGATTCTTTGCTATGTCTATTTGACCTAGGGATTCAGAAATAACATTCCCTTTGAAATCAATTAGCCCTTTATCTAGTATTTTCAATGCTTCTAGACAAGCTTCAGTTACATATCTAGCAAGTCTCTTGCCTTCTATCAATTTTATTTCCCAAGCATTCAGAACTATGTCACCTCTTATTTGTTATGGTGGAGAGAGTCGATGTACATTTGAGGAATCATCCCTTGATATCAATAACACAACCTCTTGAAACTTAGCTCGATTTGAATGAGCTACTCTCTCCTTGATATAGATGTCTTTCAGAGAAAGGTCAACCGCCTGGTAGCACTTCTGGACAGCTTCTACCTTCGTAAAAAGATATTGTTGTGCATTTTCAAGATTTTCATTTATTTCAATTGCTTGGGTCTGGAGAGCCGAAATATCCACTAAGGTACTTTCAGTCAACTCCAATTTTTCTTGCAATTGTTTTATCAATTCAACATGCTAGGTAATCGACCCTTGATTGAGCTGAGAATTCCTTTGGAGCTCATCAAAGTTGGCTTGGAGCTGTTGAATTTGATGTTTATCACCTGCTCTGATTTGCCTGAAGTCTTTATTCATGTTGTTCTGAATAGTCTGCTCATTCATTAGTATTTTATTTTGTAGTTTCTCTACCAGTTGGTTCCTCTGTTTTAGAAACTCGACCAGATTTTCCAAAAACCACTGATTGGTCATGGCAAAGGAACCTAATGAACCTGTCATTTCCTTAGCAAAATATGAATCATCTCGGCCTTGTCCATTGTACACCATTCTCTATATTTTGACAATAGGACCATCTTTCTGATGCATTTCTCGCTTAACGATGACAATCCTCTTCTTGCTGAAAAAGAAGTCTGAAGGAGGCATTTCTTCTGCTGAAATTGGGGTAATATCATCTATAAAGATGACTTCAGAACTAGGAGTTATGAAGCTTGACTACAATGGTGTTAATGAAATAATGGGATTACCTATCTCTATGGACGATTGTTGCTCTGTTGTGTTGGTAATCGGTTTATCTGGTGTATATGGCAATGTATCCTATCCTCATTTCAGAAAGGCTTCGAGATGAGCCTTGGCTTGAGGACCTAGTGGGGTTGATACTAAAGTTTCCAATTTTTCAATTGAGACTTCAGTGTTTCTTGGATTTTCCTTAGTTTCCTTTTTTCCATAGCTGCAGTATCCTATGTAGGTGAAGGGGCTATTGACTCTCCCTATAGTACCTTAGGCAAGCTATTATGTCTATTTTTTTGGAAATTGAAGAAGTTGGCCTATTGATCTGGTGACAGAGTTTGGACTTTGTCTAGTACTTCCTTGTATGACCTGGCTCCCCTAAATATTTCATCCTGTGGGGAAATCTCGTGCAAATACTTCTTTAATTTGTATTGAACCAGGTGATTTTCCACAATCTGATGTGGATCATGCCTTTTAAACTCAATGTCAACTAACTTGACATATTCTAGAGCTGCAGCCTCTACTTTCGAATGGCCAAAGTCTAACAACGAAAACATACCAACCTGAAGAGGGAAGGTTGTCCGTGCCTTTTTCTGGGCCACTTTCAATTCTTTGTTGATGCCCCCTGTCATGGTCTGATAATCCACTTCTCAGCATACCATCTGATCTGGTAAAAACTTTGGGAGAGCATGGGGGGGAACTGAGGACCCGAAAACCTTGATGTACAAAACGTTTTCCTCAATGTACCAGTCTGCTATTTTTCCCAGGTTGGCCATGATTCTATCTGAAATTTTGGGAGGTGGGAAACTGTATAGGGCGATATGAATAGGCACCACTACATAATGGCAGATTTCATAGAATAAATCTATGGATTTATCTTCCCATAGCTTGGAATGATAGAAATGGATAGGTTCAGCGTTGGCTGGGGTCCAACTCCAGTTCATCAGAGGGAAAGGAGTCATAAAGAAAATAGCATCCATGATGTATGCTTACATATAGAAAGGGGAAGGTTTCCCTTTGGTCTTCACCAATTGGTACTCTGTGATTTCCTTAGCCAAGTTGTCTAATAAGAACTTGGCCTAGTTGAAAGAGTAACCCTCGTCCACTTCATGCATAATCGATACCCATGCTAGTGGGAAGTGAGTGGAGCTCTTCTCTCTGAACATCCTACATAGCATCATAGACACATAAATCATATGGTATTCTAATGATGATACCGCATACATGCCGTGAGTGTTGGTTCTAAATTTCTTTGGGTGCCCCCACCAATCCTTGATTAAATCAAGGTATCTTTTCTCATATTGCGTGCACTTTTGTTTCTCAAACTACATTATGAATGAAATGTTGTAACTATATTTAAAAATGGGGGATAGTTTATACATTACTTGTATATGCTTCGATCGAAAAGACCCAACAACAACTTTATGTGAGTTGTAAATTCTCATGATTGAAATGTCGATGTTTTCTAGGGCCCGGCCTATCATGTCATTATACGGCATGAGCCTCAGTCACACGACTATTTTGTGTAGCTCTGACTGAGTTATATCCCTAAGCTTATTTTCATGGGTTTCGCTCACTTCGTCGCCTGAATCCTCTGGGAAATTTATAAGCTCGTGCTCTAGAATATCGAACACCTGTGTCCAAGATTTTACAGTATCTATGGCTCTCAGTTAGGTTTCTGACAGAACATCTGTGTTCAGATTTGTGCTTTCACCAGTTGTTTTAGCCATTTTTTGTGGTGCCATGATATTGATGAAATCGAGACTGGGTTACCTATTACAGGGGAATGCGTGAGCTTCTCAGTTGGCTAAATCTTTCTACTCTACGAGAATGAAAATGGAATTAAAAATTCAATATTCTTATTCACCTCAAGCATATTGATTTGTGAATACCTTTACTGATGATAAATTTATTTACCTTAATGAGAAAATATAGGTGGCAATCTGCAATCTATATTGAAATCATTGTCGTTGATTTTTTATTAATGCCATTTATATCGGCGATTCGCGATTGGGAACTTGGATGAAATAGGTTTGAAATTTCCCAAATTGTGAATTGACAAAATATTAATTGCAAGATAATCTTGTTCAAAACATTAATTAATCGTGTTTAACTTTAAGTGTTTTCGGGTATTCAGACTTCAGGATTTCAACAATATCTCGAGATAGAATCCTCGAAACCCGAAACCGCGAAATGATTAATCATCGGATAATTATTTTTTAGTTTTAATTAACCCGGTTTAAGTTAGAAGTGTTTTGGAAATTTGGACTTCGGGATTTCAGAATGTGATGGATGGTAAATATCTGCAGTCTGAAGTGCGAAGTTGTTAACTAACTTTTAATCAAGATTAACTTAACTAATTGAGGTTTAATATTCTGGTATTTAGGTGCTTCATGGATTTGCAGGTTATCTTTTTACTATATTTCCGAAAGGTTATTACCCGTAGTGATGTGTCGAAGATGACATCATTTTAGGTGATGTGTCGAGACCAGGGGGTGCCATGTGTCACTTAGAATCATATGAATCCTTATCCAAAAAGGTTGGAAATGGATGACCCGTGTCAACCCAGGGAAGGATCAGAAAGATGCACCTGTACTATGACTAGGACCCTTCATACACTTTTTCGGTATCGGGACTTTAAACATTAAAACCTAGTGAAATGCCCAAAGATCGAAGCTCTGAAGTGATGTTTAGTGATTTGAATTTTTAACAATCAGGCGGCTCCAAAACTCAGGGGAAAAGGGGATCATTCGATCAACGAGGGAACTTTATCGACAGTGGACATCGTGTGCACTTTACGACTACAAGTAAAATTGATTTAAACATTTGAAAGCTGACTTATGAGTTATTATAAAAAAGGATGAAGTTCAAGAAAGTAAAGCTCAAGGCTTAGGATTTATATGTATTCCAACATAGGCTCCATCTGGGGATCGCGTCTCCCTGCGAGGCGTGGAAGAACACTAGGCCAATTGCCTTTATTGGGTAAGTGGAGTCATCATTGGATTTCTGGGAAACACCTTTTGAAAAATCGTAAAGAGAGAAATTAGACTTCAGTCGTGTCTCATAAAACCTTCAAAACACAATCAATTACCGCTCTCGAGTTAGGCTATTAATAGTTTCCTTTTCTTGAAACGAAGTTTGGATTTGTTTAAGATCATCAAATCAACTTTAACTGAAGTATCAGACTTTGGTTGATTTCGCTCACGTCGAGGCATAGTAGTTTTAACAATTTCTTTGAGTCCCTTGTCGGGTAGAATGTAAATATTATCAAAAAGAGAACTAGCTTCCAGAGTATGTTTATACATGTATGACAGCCTTACAGATATCATAGATATTGCTTCACTGCCAGTGAGCCTGTTCAGTACCATGGTGAAGTTATCTACATATCCCATTGAATTTCCTTTCACCACTTCAAATAGCATTTTTTCATTTTATTTGAGATGAGGACAATCATTTTATGAATTTCCTTTCATCATCTCTTTTAGACAAAATGGGGGCAATCGATTTTACAAATTTCCTTTCACCATTTGTCTTGGACTAGATGGGGGCAATCATTTTATGAATTTCCTTTCACCATTTGTCTTATATGTTATTATAATTTTGAAGTGGGGGCAATCAACTTGTATGTATCATACAGGGATGATATATGCTTAATATTTGACAATGAAAGTCTATCTACAGTTTTTTATTGTACTCTAAGTTAATTCTTTCCCGATCTTCAATACATATTTTCCTGTAGGGAAGATCTGATGAGGAATTGTTATTTTCCAGGGATGTGCCTTGAGCGAATTAATCAGTTAAAATCTATTAGAAGAGATAAAGTTACCATGATTAGCCTAGACATACTTTCTTTCAGTTAAAATCAGAGGAACAAAAATATTTTCGCCTAATCTTGTTTTGAAGATATGTTTTTAAGTTTTCAGACGTAGGGAGAAATTCTTTCTTTCTGTGAATATTTAAGGTCAGGTAGTGAAAATCAGGATAGAGTGAAATATTTTAGATATTCTAAATGAAAATGGAACGAAGATTCAAAGGGTTTGAAAAGGGATCTCGTTTCCACATAAGTTCACTTCTTGATTATCGAACTTCTCTTTTATCCTTATTTTCTTTTCTTTTTATTTCATTTTTGTCTTATTTTCATTTGATTCGGAAATCTAGAAATTTATACTTTCTGATATTTGACCAGGTGATTATATTTATGAAAGTAGAACCTTGTTTATATCTGATAGGATTTATTTCAATCTTTTAGCTTAAACAAAGTATAGAAGTTCATACCTCAAATTTTATTCACGTTTTCAATCAAACCAATTTTAATTTATCACCTGCTTTGAGAGAAATAATTTTTTTGAAAACTAAGCATTAGATTTTTCTACTTCCTTATTTCTCATATGACAATAAGTATTTTGCAAGAGCATAAAAAGAAATAATCAGAGACTTCTGCAGAATAGAAATGATATGCAGTACAGATATTTTATTTTTTCTTTTCGGAATATTAAATAAAAGTAGGTTTATTTAAAAGTAGAATGCAAACAACCTACGAAGGAAAATAAAATTGTGAAATTAAAAAAAAAATCAAACCGGTATATACAGTGGTAATGTGAAACATGTTTATTGCATAAAATGTTTTAGATAGTGCCCATTGATAGGGGCGTCAAATTTTTTCCCGTTGAGATTCTCCAGTAGGAATGAATTCTTTCCTTCTGTAGATGCAATCTTGAATGGTATGAACCAAAGATGATCAAACTTGACATGTTTTCCCTCATATTATTTCCTGGCATCCCATTTAAAAAATAGATAAACAGGAAGAAACTCCCTGTCTTTCACTTTTTTGTCGAAAAGGGCTTTCATATTATCTTGGTATTTTTGAAGTCTATCATCAACTTCAGCCATGTTTTGTTGGAATTTTATTATTTGGTTTATCCTCCTTGTTACGTCATTTGGCTCCTCGTTTTCATCTTGCCACCACTTCATTACTAGAAGATATAGATTGATAGGGAGGACAATATCAGTCCCATAAACCATATGGAAAGGGGACATACCTATTGATTTCTTAGTGGCAATCTGGTTTTCCCATAAGGCGTACTTTAGGTGAACGTGCCAAGCCTTTTTATTTTCCTTTAATACTTTTTTTATTATATTCATCAAACTTTTTTTGGATGATTTGGCCAACCCATTTCCCTGAGGATAATAGGTTGTATAATACCCCAACACATTGTTGTATTTTTTACAAAAGCTTATCATTGCCATAGACTTAAATGCTTGGGTGTTGTCCGTAACTATTTTCTGGGGACAGCCAAATCTGGATAGGATATTCTCCTCCAAAAATTTTATAACTACCAAATCAATGGCATTCCGAGTTGGAATGGCTTCAACCCATTTCATGAAATAATCGATAGCAGTTAAAATCCATTTATGTTGGGTGCTTGACTGTGGGTGGATTTATCTGATGAAGTCCAGGCCCCATTGTTGAAAAGGAGCCTCTGTATTGACTGGGACTTAAGGTAGTGCATGGATCATTTTCTTACTAGAGAATAGTTGGCAAGGGTTGCATGCTCTAACTTTAGCATTCACATCAGTAAATAACTTTGGCCAATAATATCTAGTTCTTAGAATCTTGCAGGTCATGGCCCTCTAGGTGTGATGTCCTCCACACACTCCTTTTTGAAATTCATTTTTGAAATCCTCTATTTCAGGTTCTGTTAAACAATGTAGCAAGAAACCTAGAGGGTCTTTCTAGTACAGTTGACCTTTGATAATACAATATTCAACTGAGTGTAGTTTCAACGTTCTTGCTTTGGATGGAGTCATATTAATCGGGCACTTAAGGGTGAGGAGATATGAAATGATGTCGTGATACCAGTCAGAGGAAGAAAATTTATCCTCGATATAGACTGTGGGGGTTTGATCATCAAGTTCTCCTATGTCTGGAATATATTCATGTCATTCCAGATGATTTATCCCAAGTGCTCTAAAATTCGACTATGCCAATAATTTTTCCAAACCCTTTGACCATCTTGGTTGGTTTCACTTCTAGATTGAACTTCTGAATTTTGGATAACCACCAACCTCTCCTACCATCATTGTCTGGTTGTACCAATATATCTTTGACAGAGCTTGTTGGCACATAGGCGATTATTCTGGAATGCAGTATATATGTCCTGAAATCTTTGAGAGATTTCACCATCATGTAGGCTTGTTTTTCCAATATATCGTATCTTAATTCAGCGTCTCTGAGACTTTTAGTGAAAAAGGCAATCGGCTGCTTGAAACCTTCTTCATTCTTTTCGAGGAGTATTGTTGCGATAGTATGTTCAAATGCGAAAGAAAAGATCGGGAATTTCTTAGTATAGTCAGAACTAACTAATACTGGAGCTTCGCTTATATATTTCTTAACTTGCTCAAATGATGCTTTAGCTTCGACAGTCCATTTGATTTCACTGTGTTTCTTTAGCATATCTGTGATTAATTTGACAATTTCAGCAAAGTTAGGGATAAACCTTCTCAAAAAAATTATTTTACCAAAAAAAGACTGGATTTATTTTTTATTTCTAGGAATTTTTATTGTGTCAATAGCCTCGATTCTCTTGGGTTCGACCTTGATTCTGTCTTTCAAAACTATATGCCACAGAAGCTTGCCTTCTTGCATAGCAAAATCAAACTTTTTAGGGTTAAGAGACAAACCAAATTTTCTACATTTCTCAAAGCTTTGTTTGAGATGAACCAGATGTCTTGCATCAGAATTCAAGAAGACTGTTAGATCATCCAAGTAAATAACAAAAAATTTATCTCTCTCATAGATAAAATCTATATCCATTTCTCTTTGGAAAGTGGCCCCTGTATTCATTAAACCAAATGGCATTTTATCATACATGAAAGTTCTCCACGGAGTAGTGAATGGAGTTATTTCTTTATCATCTTCATGGACAACAATTTGGTTATAACTTGAGAAGCCATCGATCATCGACATTTTGTTGGTTCCAACTACTTTTTCCAGGACATGATCTATTTTTGGCAGTGGGTAGTTATCTGTCAAGGATGACCGGTTAAAATTTCTGAAATCCACGCAAAGCTTGATTTATAAACTTTTCTTCCCGATGGGTACCAAATTTTCTACCCATCCAAAATACCTAAGTGGAACAATAATCTTTGCGTCAAGAAGCTTCTTGACCTCTGTATCTATTACAGGTAAGAGGATAGGGTTTATCTGTCTCAGCTTCTGTCTAAATGGTTTGATACCATGCTTCAAAGGAATCTTATGTTCAATTACCGAGGTATCATAAATTTTTAAACCATCATAGGACCAGACAAAGACGTCCTTATATTTTTTAAGCAATTCGGCATATTTACTCTTCACCTGAGCTGGAAGGTATTTAGATAACTTGACTATTTTGGGATTTTCTTTGGTTCCTATATCGCAGTCTTCGACCTCTTCGGGTTGAGGTCGTAGGGTATATTTTAAGGGTATATCATCTTGGTCAAACAGTCTCTCTAAGGGTATCATACCTATGGGAATCTAATTGTTCTTAAGTATAATCATTCGGTGATTTGTGATCTTATCTTGGAACTTTTCAGGGTCTTCACCTTCTTGCATGATCTAGATAGGATTGTTCTGGTTCTCTTGATCTATATGAGTCTCAGAGAATTCATCAACCATTTCTAGAAATTGTTTAATCTGCTCGTCATCTTCAAAGATCTGCTAGTGTTTCACATTATTTGGGATTGAAGGTCTATGTCTCATTTCTATACGATACTTTAGCGTTAGGACAGTAGGACGCATAAAAGTTGCAGCTACTTTGGCCAAGAAGTTTGACTGTTGATTTTCCATTCTGGGAATGTAATGAATGATAAATGACGAGAAGAAATTCTCAATCATATCCCAGGCACAATTTATGTACGACCTTATCCTTGGATGTTTAGCTTGATATTTCTTCTTTATTTGTTTTAGAATAAGTTTTGCATCACCATAAACTATTAGATTCTCAATTTTTAGTTTCCTAGTGGCCTCTAATCCTAAGACCAAAGCCTCGTACTCACAAACATTATTTGTATAATCAATTTCCCATTGTAATATGTATGAAAAGGGGATAACATATTCATCTCCAGGTGAAAAAAACAACACTCCAGCCCCTACCCCTTCGCAGGATGAAGCGCCATCAAAAAAAAATTTCCATACTCCCTCCCTGCTATTTACACTTTTATGTGGTTTTCCCATTTTTTGTTTTCTTCTTCTCTACATTATTCAAAATCATCATCTATTGATAAAATACAATTTCCTAGATCCTGATCGGCAACATAGACTGGATAATTGTTTGGGTTTTGGGGGTCACTTATAGTGTATGCCAGTCTAGTCTCCCTGTACATTCGAGTAAATTGTCCACTAAAAATCGGGATTGTATCTTATTTCATGTCCAGTTTAAGTGATCATCCAAGTTTTGCACCCCAAGACCTGGATAAAATCATGCCATACTTGGCAGGGACATTAGCAATGACGACATCCATAAGGATACTTTTTACATGAATCTATGCAAGATTTACTACTAGATCCTTGATCATTCCCAAACACTTAACTTTTATAGAATCAAAAGAATATAAGTCCTGATAAGGTCTAGTGATTTTAAGGCCCAACTTTCCCATGATAACTTTAAGCATTAAGTTGTGAGAAGCCCCAAAATCTAACATGCAATTATGAAGTAAGTGATCATGAATAGTTAAGGTAATATAAAAAGGAGCTACAAAATCCTTAGAATTTTCAATGCGCAGACCAAACATAATCATAGGCTTTTCATCTTGTAAATTTATTACGTCTGCATGACATTCCGTATCAAAAAAATTAATCATTTTAGCGATCTGTTTTTTATAGATCGGATTCTTGGAAAGCTCATCCAGGGACATGAGGATTTTAATTTTATTTATTTCATTTTCTAAACTAAAACCTCTAGTTGTTTTTTCGCTTTCTCTAGTTGAAGTTTGTGTTTCTATATTCTATTTTTTCTTGGTTTGTGTTGCTCTAGTTTCAACTGTTTTGATTTGGGCAACTTGTTTTTCAACTAGTGGTTTAGTAACAACTGCCTCATTTGCTTTGCTTCTTGATAAAATATTTTTTGGTGGACCATTTGAAGTATTCATTTCTTTGGGCCTTAAATTATACTTATGTCGAAGTTCAACCATTATGGAGTCGGCGATTCCTTGATATGCAGACTCTCCCATATTATTTATACTTTCCTCGTTACTAAACACCGGCTCTTGGTCTAGAGATATTTCATAATTCTATCTAGTTAGATGAGGTTCCTGGTCTTCATCACTAAGGTCGTTTATATCCTCTTCTAACACCTCATAATTATGCATATCATCTCCTATAAAATTTTATGTTATAAACGGAGCTTGTATTTTTTTATCTTCATTTTTTACTTGTCTTTGTTGGGTCTAGGGGTTAGGGTTTCTCCTGAAATATTTTCTAGCAAATGGATCAGGTTTGGCTTGGTCTAGTTCCATTCTAGATATTTTGTTTGACAAATCTTTAATTATCTTAGCCATGTCAACCATTTTTCTTCTGTAGACTTCCCAGATCTAGAGGATTTTGTTTGTTCCCTAAAGCGTTTAGGTTCTTTATTTCTTGTCTCAACCTTGGATTTTATTTTACCAGATGACATCATGTTCGATTCAATTTATATGGCATCATCTTGCATCCCTGTGAGGGTAGTCGATCTTCTTTCCCTTAAAATTAGGGCAAAGTCGGGCTCAAAATCTCTTGCGAAAGTCACCTTTGCAGCAGGTTGAGAGGGTTTAACATCTGTCAGAATATTATGATAAAGTTTGTTAAATCTTTGAGTAAATTCAAGAACCAACTCAGAATTATTTTTTCTCAATGCCCCGAATTCAGTCAAATAGTAAAGATGGTCTTTCTTTTCTCCCCACTGTCTTAAAAAAACATTTTCTAAATCATCGTATGACCGTAGGGATCCCACTGGGATTCCTAGAAACTATATTCTTACTTGTCCTTCGAAATTTTTCACTAAAATCCTTGAGTAAACATCCCCATGCTCAATTCCAAGGATATCAGTGAACTGATCGAAAAATTTTATGTGCTCTATGGCAGTTACATCTCCTTCTCACGTAAATTTTGGTAAGTTCTTCATATAATTTTTAGGTAAATCATGAAGGACAGGGGGGAGGGCAAAGGGAGTGTATCCACCTGCTACTTTAGCAAAGATTCGAGGGGGTGGAGGTTGTCCTTGACCACCTCCTCCTCCAGCACCACCTCCTCCAGCAGCATCCATTGGAATTCTGGGGGACAAACTTCGGGAGTTAAAAAGAGGGTTTTCAAAAACTTCTAGGGACCTAAGTGGTGACCTTTCAACTTCCTCAGGATGTGGCGAAGGGAAATATGGAAAATGATCGTTAGGAGATGCGAAGTCTAGAGGAGGAGGGAAAGGAAAACGTGGAGTGGTTTCCTCAGACTTACAAGATGTGTAAATAAGGGAACCGACAGGAAACAAATTAGGGTATAAAGTATTCTCTTCAAGGTTTTGGAGAACTCAAACCTTTACTTCTAGTGAGTATGGGGTAGACAGAAAATTATCAACAACAGGTATAGAAGAGACTCCTTTGTTCGGAAAATTAGGAGTATTAGAAGAGTCAATCTAAATCTTTATTTTGGGTACAACTTCCTCAGGAGAGGGTGATTTTTTAAAATTCTCCTCATGGGTTGGTTCTTCAATCAGAACCTTAGTATTAACTTGTGCAACTTTTGGTTGGTATTTCTTACCTGTCGATGCAGTAGTCAACTTAAGGTATCCCTTTGGTTTCAACAACCTTTCAGGATCTGATGCAAGGGTGGTCTACTTATCGTCTGGGTTTTTTCTGTTATTCCTTCGACCAAATGCCAGTTTATCTATAGTGGAGTCACCAAGTGAAAGATAGAAATAGCCTTAATTCAGTATTCAATATTTGTTCACTATCAAAGAGAGAATCTTACCTTATCATTTTCCCAGGGAAAAATAACTTCGTTTCTCCATCACTAGCAATGGTGCCAAAAAGATGTTGATCCTGAGATTAAACTTAAGGCTCAAAGGATAATTTCAGGCATCATGAAAGTTTATGAGAGTGTTTTTTAAAAGTGTTTTTTCTACCTTAGTTGTATGAGAAAAATTCTTTAAATGAAATTAACATTGTGGTAGCACAGAGGCCATATTTTGTGTCTGAGTCAAAATTTAAATATCGAATGGCATGAAATAAAATACAAAACTGTAAAATAGAGCAAGGCATCAATTACTGAGGAATATCACCATGTTGTAGTAGAAGAAAATAGATAGTGTAACCTTGAATAAAGTGTAAAATACAGTAATCCACACAGCGTGCAGGTCTTGATTTAATCACAGTAAATACAGAGGAAAAATTGTTTTTCTTAACGAATTACTAATGCAAAATGATTACAGTAGTTGTTGTACTAAATTGGAATCAAACATTTATCAAGGAAATGATTAAAGAAATGCATGAGATATGGAAAACACAGAAGAAATACATAACCCAGATTAAACAAAACTTGGAATCCATGTCTGCACTTGTATTAATACTCAATAAGGATGATTTTTCTCTGTTACAATTGGCAAGAAGAAACTTGTAATAAGTATTCAATCTATGTATTTATACAAAATGGTCTCAACTCAAAACGGTTGGACTTCTCATAATTAAAAATGGTAAATATCATAAATGAGAAAATAGGGCATAGAGAACGGTGAGCTCTGTGGGCAGTCTTTTCGTCTGTTGGTCGAAACATCTCTAGCAAGTCTCTTGCCTTCTGTCAAATTTGTTTCCCAAGCCTTCAGAACTATGTCACCTCTTATTTGTTCTGACAGAGAGATTCGATGTACATTTGATGCATCATCCCTTGATATCAATAACACGGCCTCTTGAAACTTAGCTTGAGTTGAACGATATTCTCTCTCCTTGATATATATTTCTTTCAGAGAAATTGCAACCGCCCGGTAGCACTTCTAGACGGCTTCTACCTTCGTAAAAAGATCTTGATGTGCATTTTCAATCTTTTCATTTATTTCAATTTCTTGTGTTTGGAGAGCTGAAATATCCACTAAGGTACTTTCGGTCAACTCCAATTTTGCTTGCAAATATTTTATAAATTCATCATGTTGGGTAATCAGCTCTTGATTGAGTTGAGAATTCCTTTGGATCTCGTCAAAGTTGGCTTGGAGCTATTGAATTTGATGTTTATCACCTGCTATGATTTGCTCAAAGTCTGTATTCGTCCTATTCTGAACATTATGCTCAGTCGTTAGTATTTTCTTTTGCAGTTTCTCTACCAGTTGGTTACTTTGTTTTAGCTGCTCGACCAGATTTTCTACAAAACATTGATTGGTCATGGAAAAGGCACCTAATGAACCTGTCATTTCCTTAGTGAAATATGAATCATCTCGACCTTGTTCATCGTACATCATTCTCTGTCTTTTGATGATAGCACCATATTTCTGATGTGTTTCTCTCTTAACGATGGCCCTACTCTTCTTGCTGAAAAAGAAGTCTGAAGGAGGCATTTCTTCTGCTGAAATTGGGGTAATATCATCTATAAAGATGACTTCGAAACTGAGAGTTCTAAAGCTTGACTGCAATGGTGTTAATGAAATAATGGGATTACCTATCTCTGTGGATGGTTGTTGCTCTGTTGTGTTGGTAACCGGTTTATCTGGTGTAGATGGCGATGTATCCTGTCCTCATTTCATAAAGGCTTCGAGCTGAGCCTTGGCTTGAGGACCTAGTGGGGTTGATACTGAAGTTTCCAATTTTTCAATTCAGACTTCAATGTCTCTTGGATTTTCCTTAGTTTCCTTTTTTCCAGAGCTCCCTGTCTCAAAACCTGGAGGTGCAGTATCCTGTGTAGATGAAGGGGATAATGACTCTCCCTATAGTCCTTAGGCAAGCTATTCCATCTATATTTTTGGAAATTGAATAAGTTGGCATGTTGATCTGGTGACAGAGTTTGGACTTTGTCCAGTACTTCCTCGTATGACCTAGCTCCCCTGAATATTTCATCCTGTGGGGAAATCTCATGCACATACTTCTTTAAGTTGTATTGAGCTAGGTGATTTTCCATGATCTAATGTGGATCATTCCTTTTAAACTCAATGTCAACTAAATTGACATCTTCTAGGGCCACAACCTCTACTTTTGAATGGTTGAAGTCTAACAACGAAAACATACAAACCTGAAGAGGGAAGGTTGGCCATACAATTTTATGGGCCGCTTTCTATTCTTTGTTGATGCCCCCTATCACGATATGACAAGCCACTTCTCGGCATACTAGTTGATCTGGTAAAAACTTTGGGAGAGCATGGGGGGAACCGAGCACCCGAAAACCCTGATTTAGGAAAAGTTTTCCTCGATGTACCAGTATGTTATTTTGCCCAGGTTGGCCATGATTCTATCTAAAATTCTGGGAGGTGGGAAACTATATAGGGTGATATGAATAGGCACCACTACATAATGGAAAATTTCATAGAATAAATATCTGGCTTTGTCTTCCCATAGCTTGGAATGATAGAAATGGATAGGTTCAGCGTTGGTTGGGGTCCAGCGCTAGTTCATCAGAGGGAAAGGATTCATAGAGAAAATGGCATCCATGATGTATGCTGACATATAGAAAGGGGCAGATTTCCCTTTGGTCTTTGCCAATTGGTACTCTGTGATTTCCTTAGCCAGTTTGTCTGATAACAACTTGGCCCAGTTGAAAGAGTAACCCTCGACCACTTCATGCATAATTGGTACCCATGCTATCGGCAATTGAGTGGAGCTCTTCTTTCTGAATAGCCTACATAGCATCATAGCCACATAAATCATATGGGCTTCTAACAACGTTGTGGCATACATGCCATGAATGTCGGCTCTGAATTTCTCTAGGTGCCCCCACAAGTCCTTGATTAAATTAGGGTAGCTTTTCTCATATTGTGTGCACTCTTGTTTCTCAAAATCCATTATGATTGCAATGTTGTAACTATATTTAAAAATGGGGGATATTTTATACATTACTTTTATATGCTCTGGTCGAAAATACCCATCATCAACTTTCTGTGAGTTGTAAATTCTCCTGGTTGAAAGGGGAAGACGGCATGAGCCTCGGTCGAGCTGCTATTTTGTGTAGCTCTAACTGAGCTATATCCCTGAGCTTAGTTGCATGGGTTTCACTCACTTCGTCGCATGAATCCTCCGAGAAATTTATAAGCTCGTGCTCTACAATATCGAACACCTGTGTCCAAGATTTTACAGTATCTATGGCTCTCGGTGAGGTGTTTGACAGAACATCTGTGTTTGGATTTGTGCTTTCACCAGTTGTTTTATCCATTTTTTGTGTTGCCATGATATTGATGAAATCGAGACTAGGTTACCTATTATAGGGGAATGTGTGAGCTTCTTAGTTGGCTAAAAACTTGCTACTCTGTGAGAATGAAAATGGAATTCAAAATTCAATATTCTTATTCACCTCAAGCGTATTGATTTGCGAATACCTTTACTGACGATAAATTTATTTACCTTAATGAGAAAATCTAGGTGGTGATATGAAATCTATATTGAAATCATTGTCGTTGATTTGTGATTAATACCATTTATATCGGTGGTTCGCGATCGGGAACTTGGATGAAATAAGTTTGAAATTGACCGAATCGTGAATTCAAGAAAGATTAATTGTCAGATAAGCTTGTTCAAAACATTAATTAATCATGTTTAACTTTAATTGTTTTCATGTATTTAGACTTCGTGATTTCGACAGTAGCTCAAGATACAATCCCCGAAACCTGAAACAGCAAAATGATTAATCATCAAATAATTATTTTTTAGTTTTAATTAACCCTGTTTAAGTTAGAAGCATTTCAGAAGTTCAGACTTTGGGATTTCAGAATGTGATGGATGGTAAAGATCCGCAGTCCAAAGTGTGAAGTTGTTAACTAAATTTTAATCAATATTAACTTAACTAATTGAGGTTTAATATTCTAGTATTTATCTGCTTCGTGGATTTGCAAGTTAGATTTTTATTATATTTCTAAAAGGTTATTACCCACAGTGATGTGTCGAAGATGACATCATTTTAGGTGACGTGTCGAGACCAGGGGTGCCATGTGTCACTTAGAATCGTATGAATCCTCAGCTGAAAAGGTTGGAAATGGATGAGCAGTGTCAACGCAGGGAAGGCTTAGAAAGATACACATGTACTATGACTAGGATCCTTCAGACACTTTTTGGGTATTGGGACTTTAAACATTAAGACCTAGCGAAACTCCCAAAGAATGAAGCTACAAAGTGATATTTAGTGATTTGACTTTTTAACTATCAAGCGGCTCCAAAAATCGGGGGAAAAGGGGAGCATTCGATCAATGAGGGAATTTTATCAATGGTGGACATCGTGCGTGCTTTACGACTAGAAGTAAAATTTATTTAAACATTTGAAAGTCGACTTCTAAGTTATTATAAAAAAGGATGAAGTTCTAGAAATTAAAGCTCAAGGCTTAGGATTTATATGTGTTCCAACAAGTACTTTCAAAAATAATTTCATCAACATAAACTTCAATTAATAAAATACTATCTTGAGTTACCTTGATGTATTGGTTGTTGTCTGGACTTCCTTTTCTAAAAACTGCATGTTGTAGATATTTATCCAGTCTAGAGTACCATGCTCTAGGAGCATTATTTAGACCATACAAGGCCTTCTTTAATTTACACACATAATATGCATTCTATGAAGACTGAAATCCTTCTGGTTGTTCAATGTAGACTTCTTCTTCAAGTTCCCCATTCAGAAAAGCTGATTTTACGTCCATCTGATACACTTTAATATTTTTGGAGCATGCATAAGCTAAAAGCAATTGAATTTCTTCCATTCTGGAAACTGGGGCAAATGTCTCTTCCAAGTCGATTCCTTCAACCTATTCATATCCTTTACATACCAATTTAGCTTTGGTCCTTGTAACCTGTCCATCTTCATTCAATTTATTCCTGTATACCCACTTTGTGTCGATCACATTCTTATCCTTTGGTCTTGGAACCAATTCCCAAGTGTCATTTTTCTCTATTTGATCCAATTCTTCATCCATGGCCTTATTCCAAAATTCATCCTTGATGGCCTCTTCAAAATAGGTTGGTTCAATCCTAGATGAGAGTGTTAGGTGTGTTTGTTCTAGTGAACGAATTATTCTTCTAGTATCAACTCCTGCATCTTTGTTTCTGATAATCTAATTTGAAGGATGATTCTTTTGTACTCATCTGTTGGTGTCTTTGGAGGCACTTGTTGAACTTGCTCTTCTGCTTCTATCGGATCCTCTTCATTTTCCCCTTCTACTTATTTTTCATCTTATGCTTCTTCTTCGTAAATTTATTCCATTGATTCATTTTCTTCTTCCTTTAATTATTGTCTACTTGTTTCATCAATTGTTACGTTGATGCTTTCCACAACTTTGTTCAATCTCAAGTTGTAACATTTGTATGCTTTCCTTGTACTTGATTAACCAACGAGGACTCCTTTGTCCACATGAGAGTCAAACTTTCCTATTCTGCCATCTTCTCTTTTGATGTAGCATTTGCTTCCAAAAACTCTGAAGTGCTTCACATTTGTTGGTCTTCCTTTCAATAGCTCGTAGGGATTTTTGTCAGTGTTCTTTCTGAGCATTACTCTATTTTGAATGTGAACTATTGTATGCATTGCATGTGTCCAAAATATATCTGTCAATTTGGAATCCATTAGCATTGTTTGAGCCATTTCATGTACCGTCATGTTCTTTCTTTCAACAACTCCATTCTGTTGAGGTGTCCTAGCAACGGAGAATTGTATTTTTATTCCATGCCTGCTGCAGTAGTACATAAATTCATTTGAAGTGAACTATCATCCATTATCATATCTCAATCATTTGATTTTTGAATCCAGTTCATTTTCACCCATTTTATTGTAGACCTTGAAGATTTCAAAAGCTTCTAACTTATTCCTGAGAAAGCAAACTACAGTCATTCTTGTATAATCATCAACTAATAACATAAGTATTTCTCACCTTTTAAACCCTTTTTTGTAGTTGGTCCAACTAGATCAATATGCACAATTTCTAGTGGTCTTGTCATTGAATATTCTTTTGATTTAAACATGGTCTTTGTTTTCTTTCCTTGTTGACAATGCTTGCATAAAGTGTTGTTTGGTTTCATGATCTGGGGCATTTCTCTAACTGTTTCCCTTTTTCTAACTTTGACAAGGTTATCAAAATGTATGTGACCCATTCTTCTATGTCATATCCAAATTTCATCTTCCTTTCCTATGAAACACTATTCATTTCCAATTTCACTTAATACATATATGTTGCTTGAAGTTCTCGCAGATGTTGCAATCAATTTTCTTGAACCTTCTTTTATTATCTCACACTTTTGTGAATCAAAAGTAACTTTATGACCTTGGTCACACATTTTACTCACACTTAGAAGATTATGTTTCATATATTCTACTAGTAGAACATTTTCTGCCTTGGTATTCTTGTTCCCAATTCTGACTGTGCCTTTTCCAATGATTTTAGTTGAATCGTCATTTATGAAGGAGATTGATCCATCTATTTCATTTCTTAATGTAAGAAACATGTCTCTATCACCTGTCATGTGTTTTGAACAACCACTTTCAACATACCAACCATGTTTCTTCTGCTTAGCTTGTAGAGCGAGTGTGCATTCTTCATTGCTATACTTATTCTTCTTTCTTATCCATGTCCTTTTCTAGGGTTCTTGTTTGTGGTTGTTGTTGTTCTGTTGTGGTTCTCTAGGAGGGACTATCATTCTGCAATCTTTAGACATGTGTCTAAAGTTGTTACATTTGTATCATTCCACTTCAGTGCTCAAAGATTCAAACCTTTTGTAACTTCTTCTCTTTGTTTCACTAGGCCTTATTGGATAACCCTTTTGTGTATGACTTTCAAAGTTATTTATGTTCCTATTGTTAGCTCTGCAATTCACAGCTTTATGTCCAAAATTATTACATCCATAACATAAACCAAAAAATATAGTTTGATACCTGGGATTTGAAGATATTCTGAAAGGAAGTACTCTTGTGAATCCTTATTCTTCCTAAGGCCTATTTGATTCTGTCTTTCATTGATTCTAAAATCTGAATCTTCTCGGTGGAAGAGTGTCCCTGTAATTTTCTTTGTATACCTTCCTATCCCCTTTGATTGTTTCTGCATAGCTTTTTGGATATTCTTCTTGTTATATTGTTTTGGAGCTTGATCCCTTTTCTGTCTGATTATATCCAAGTTCGGACTTGTCGTGATGAGTTTTTTGACTACTGATAATGTCATTCAAAACTTTTGAGTTGTTCTGCATATTTTTCTTTTGAAGATCCTTTCTTAATGTGACAATTTTTGCTTCCAAATTTCCAATGATTTTGTCTCTTCCTTCTAGTTGTTCTTTGAGTGCTTCTTCAATTCTTTTATCTTCTTCAATTTGAACCTTCAAATTTGTGATCATTTGTTCTAGTTCATGAGTGTCTTCTTTATTGTCTAGTTTCGCGTGTAGTTTCTTGTTTTTCTTATTTTCTCTTCTACTAACTTCTATGGCACACAACAATTCTTCTCGGTAATCAAATTTTGCCTCTTCATATTCTTCTTCAAAGTCTTCTTTATCAGAGTCTTCGACTACCATGAATACAACTCTTTCTATCTCACTGTCATTGACTTCATCTTCATCTGATGATGAGATGTCCTCTTTGGTGCATAAGATTTTCTTGAAAATTTTCTTTGTGGTTATTTTTCCTTTATATGTTTGTTTCCTATTTGAGTAACCTTCATCATTTCTCTTTTTCTTATGAGGAAATTTGTTATCAAAAAGACCAATACCATCACAATTAAAACAAATCAAAGGAATCTTACATCTATACCTATCGTTGGTTCCCTTGTTCAATATTCTAACAAAGTTGGCCACTTCTTCATCATCATCTGAGACGTCATTGTTGTTTCTATGTTCTTTTTATTTTTTCTTTCCCTTTTGCTTTGACCTTTTGGATGCTTTGAAGGTTGCTTCTTTTATATCTAGATTTTGTTGTTCAGTTCTCATTTCATATGTTGTGAAGTTTCCATGTAGTTTGTCCATGCTTATTGAATTTAGATATGCTCTTTCTTCTAGTGATGATATCCTAGGGTCAAATCTCATAGGAAGAGATCTTAGTACCTTTTGAACAATTACAGATTCTTTGATTTCTTCTCCCAATCCCAAGATTACATTTACTATTTCATCGACTCGTAAAAAGTAAGTTGCAATGTTCTCATCTTCCTTCATCTTTAGTTGTTCGAACTGACCTCTGTAAGTTTGAAGCTTTGTTGCTTTGACTTTTGAATCTCCTTCATAAATATTTCAAAGTTTGTCCCAAATCTCTTTAGCGGATTTACAATGTGCAACTTTGGTGAATATCGATTCTCCAAGACCATTCAGAAGTGAATTTGTGGCTTTGGAATTATTCTGACTGAGTTTCATATCTTTGTCATTTGTCAATGAAATTGTTGGTGTTGTGTATCCATCTACAATTGATTGCCAAATTTAAAATCCCTGTCTGTATATATGTCTTCATCCTTATGCTCCAAAAGGCATAGTTTTTTCCATCAAACTGTGGTATTCCATTTTTATACATGTTTTTGCTCTCCATGATCTACCTTTCAGTGGTTAAACTAGTTTTTGAAGGAACCTGGCTCTAATACCAATTGTTGGATTATTGAGAGGGGGAGTGAATCAGTAATAGAGAAATATAATCATTTTTAACCATATAATGCAAATGTTATATCAATGTAGCATTATCATCCAATATTTGTAGAGTAAATAAACAATGAACAATCATACATATACATAGTACAACAGTGTTTTTACGTGGAAACCCAAAGCGGGAGAAAACCCAGAATGCTTTTTCTTATATGTCTTGAAGAATTAAATTCATTGGAAGCACCTTCTTCCTTTTTTTTCCAGCTACAACTGGAAGGAGGCTCCAACCCCCTAGTTTCTCAAGCTATAACCTGAGGGAAGCTCCAACTCCAAAATTATCTGGCTACAACCAGAAGGAGGATACAACCCCCTATGTTCTCCGACTACAACTGGAAGGTGGCTACAACCACCTGTCCTTGCCCCATCCAACTACCCTGACATATAAGTAGAATGATGGAACCAATGTCACACTGTCACTATGAGATATATTGTTGTAAAATTGTACCAAAAAACCTATACCAAACAACCTGAAACATGTATCAACCATGCATCAAACTGTACCTCAACTTGTAATCAACATGTACCATAAACAAGTGCATCAACCATGCACCAACCTGTACCAAACAACATGTAATCAACTTGTACCATAAACAAGTGCATCAACCATGCACCAACTTGTACCTCAACCTGCAAACCTTCCTTAACTTTAACAACAAGAGAAGAGCATTTTCATCAAACTTTACTTTAGTCTCACATGACTAGTTTTGGATTAGTCGACAACCCTAACTTGAAATAATCATAACTATGTACCTGTAATGAATAAAGATCTGAAAATAGTGCACAATGTTCTTCAGTGTGCTTTATGCAATTCCTCTAGGTGTCACTACTTGGAACCTCTCAGAAAAAAAGTTATAGAAAAAATGTCCCACAAGCTGAAATTCATACCACGGGTACTTGGATATGTTTTCTTCAATGGCCTCCCAATTTCACAGTCTGAATCATTCTAGAAAAAAATTTATTGCGAAAATGATGAGATGACTTGTAAATAGCATACCTTTGAAAGCATCATCAAAAGAATTTATCCTCCCTTGAATTTCGTCCTTCTTTACTTCACCTTACCTATGACATTCCGCTTAGATGTCATTTGGTTACCTTAGTCACCTGTAGATATTCAATATGCTCAAGTGTAATTGAAATGAGAGAGCATTTCCTCTTATTTATACTTTCATGTAGCTTCCTCAAGGGGTTACCTTTTAACCATCTTATTCCAATTTCCTTATTTTAGGGCTAACCCACTTCTAACCACTTTCCATAATTAGAAAGTTCTCCATTTACTTTATTATTTAAATAATCCTCCTTGACTTTGTCACTTCACTTTATTATTTAAATAATTCTCTTTGGCTTTGTCACTTCACTTTATATTTAAATAATCCTCTTTGACTTTGTCACTTCACTTTATTATTTAAATAATCCTCTTTGACTTTGTCACTTCACTTTATTATTTAAATAATTTCTTCTTTGCAAGCACTTTGACTTCTTTGACATTTTGGGGCTTCAAGCCAATATATGAGGGCCCTTCAACTTCGCAAGGCCATAACTCTCAAACCATGAGGAGTTATGTGACATTACACATACCACCGGAAATGGAACGACATGTACTATCCATATAGAATAGTATTACCTGCAAATAAATCAAAACTCATACCATTATAAATCAAACAAAATTGGGTCCATTACCCAAACCTTTGTGCTACCAGAAATCGCTACTGGAATTTCTTCAAGGGTTGACATCAATGACAACCAACCCAATTAATCAACATCCTTCTGGTCATAGCCATAGAATTGGGAAGTAGTAGCTTCCCTTAGGTTGTATCCTGGAAATATAGGGGGTTGGAGCCTCCTTCCAGTTGCAGCTGGAGAATTGGAAGTTGGTGCTTCCTTGAATGTAATTCTTAAAGACATATAAGAAAATCATTATGTGGTTTTCTCCCGTATTCGGTTTCCACGTAAAATACTAATGTACTATGCATTGATGGATGTTAATTTTATATGATGCAATAACATATTAATGATGAACTGATGAACAATGTTGAATAAGTTAAAGGAATATGCATTGTGGTTAAAAGGATAGATAAGAGGTATAATTTTCTCATTATTGATTCACCCCCCCCCCTCAGTAATCCAACAAATTTTTGAGGATTAACCCATTTACAGGAAAATATTCCTCTATGCCTTAAAGAGTTTGTAAAATAAAAGTAGATGGACCAACTTTCTACGCAACCTAAAAAGGACCTAACCACAACTTTTGAAATTTTGTATGTTTACATTTTTCTTCATGGGATTTGTCCCATTTCCTAACTAAGTCACCAACTTCAAAAAAAAATACACCTACAGAGCTATTATTAAACCGTTTCTTAATGATCATTTGATGATGGTAAAAAGAGTCCTTAGCCTTATCTCTCACTTCCTCTAGTTTCAAAATCTGATTCGTACAATATTGAATACTAGAACAAGGTCGTTCCTCAATAAACTGTACTAAATCTAGAGATGGTATGGAAATGTTAGGTGGAATAATAGGTTCCTTCCCACAAACTAAAAATTAAGGGTAAGTACCCAATGATGTTTTATAAGTAATTTGATCTACCCACAATGCATAGATTAAGGATTTGTGCCAATTTTTGTGGTTATCGCTTATAGTTTTCTTGATAATTTTCAAAAGACTTTTGTTTGTTGATTCTACTAAACCATTACCCTGAGGATTGTTGATACTAAGAGGGGGATGAATCAATATCAAGTACAATTTAAAAAAAAAATCAACTTAAACTTAAACCATTCAATTATATCCAATGAGCAATGAACAATAGTATAAGAGTTACACCAATAAACCACAATACACCATGCACAATATATGAGAAATAATCAATAGTTATTGTTCAAGGGAAATAATTACTTCCAAAGGTAGCTCCAGCTTCCAAATATAAAGGGAGGGATAAAACTCTAAAAGGAAGATACAATCCTCCAATATCAAGAGAGGGTTGACCTCTCCATCCTTTCCACTTCCTTCCACCCAAGAATATATGAGAGATAATAAAACTTTACATTAAATCATCACCATCAACTAACCATCACATAGAACCAGATAATGATTCATGAGACTTCTTCAACTTCTGCAATTCTTCACTTATTAGAATACTCTGATCTTATAGAT
This sequence comes from Picea engelmannii, assembly GCA_009831015.1. Lineage (NCBI taxonomy): Eukaryota > Viridiplantae > Streptophyta > Pinopsida > Pinales > Pinaceae > Picea > Picea engelmannii. The sequence goes on from ML780307.1 coordinate 474,394, forward strand.
AATATAACTCAATGTATTCTCTAAAACTCCTCCAATTTTCACTCCTTGAATCCTCCCCAAAAATAAGTTATAGAGAGAATGGTAGACCTTATTCAATTCCAGTTTATTCAGGAGAGTGAACTTGTACAGAATGCCCCGCGCTCAATATTTAACATCAGATTATGAAATTCGCACACAAGAAACTAAATCCCGTACTCTTTCCAATGAAATTGGTATCTCTTCATTTGGATTCTCTATGAATAAGTTATGATTGTTTTACCTGTAACACATGTTTATGAGTAGCTTCAGGACTAGTCAAAAACGCTATCTTCCACAGAGTGTATCTCCAAAAGTATAGTGAATAAAGAGCTTAAATTTTTACCATAGGTACATAGATATGTCTTCTCAATACCATACCAATTTCACCATATGAATCGTTCTAGAAAACAAGTTATAGCAAAAATGGTAAGATGGCCTGTAAATAACATACCTTAGAACACATCACCAAAAGACTTCATCCTCCCTTGAAATCCGGTCTTCTTTACTTCAGATTTCCTCTTAAATTCAAATTGTGTGTATTTAAAATGAATGTATAATTATATGTATTTATACCCTTAATGTCACTTCCTTTTAACATTAGGTTTGACCTGACACTTTCTTATTTTGCAATTATTTTCTTTAATTATCTTCAGGGCCGACCTATACTTCCTTATTCAATTCACTTTGTCATCTTCAAAAATTCATTTATCCTCAACCATGAGGATCCACATGACGTGCCACCTACCATCGGAAACAACATGATGTATAATATCCATCCATGGGTGTTGTGTCTGCATGTGCATTGTCCTTCATGTCCAAATACCTTCATCAATCTTGTAGTCGAAAACCAATGACTAGGGTTGACATCAATGACAACAATCAATCTTCCAACAATCTCCCCCTTTGTCATTGATGGAAACACTCATGCTCCCCCTGTCATCATGATCCCAATTTCTCTCCCCCTTTGACATCAATGGAAAAGGGTAGGGATGCTCCCCCTGAGTTTAATGGCAAAGGTAACTCTCTTCTTTGGGGTTGCTCCCTATGAACATATAGCACTTAATAACACTTCATTTTTATGGTATATTTCTTCCTTGGAGATTTTTCATGGATTTAGGACGTATATGTTACTTGGTCTTCTTGTTGCAGTTGCAAACAATCTTCTTGAACCTTCTTCTTTGATTTTTCATCTTTGTGAGTCAAACAAGAGAGTATATCCTTGATCACACATTTTACTAACACTGAGTAGATTATTCTTCAAGTCTTCAACCAATAGGACATTCTTTGCTTTTACATTTTTGCTTCCAAGCTCTTCTACACCTTTTCCAATTATTTTGGCAGATGAGTCATCTCCAAATGAAACATTTCCACCCTTTCTCTTCAAGCTGATGAATTTGTCTTGATCCCCGGTCATGTGTGAAGAACATCCATTGTCTATGTACCATTCATCTTCTTTTGTACATTCTTCAGCAGTCAATTCTATTTGACAATCCTCATTGTTTGGAATCTCTCTCCTTCTCCATATTGTGGTTGGCATAGGGACATCTTCATTCATATATATGCAATCTTGTGCTTTGTGACCAAGATAATTACATTTGTAGTATACAATATTTTTATCCATCAATGGGGAAAATGAATTACAACTTTTGTTGACAAATCCACAATTATTTCCAAATATTCTATTTACACCATTCATGTTTCTTGCATAGTTGTTCCTTTCATTGATTCTACAATTAATTGGGTTATGTCCAAAAATTTTGCAAGTATAACAATGACCAAGAAAGAAATTTTGATACCTGGGAGTAAGTGACCTTCTTTGTGATGTAGTCCATATGGGTTCATGATCTACTCTTCTATAGTTTCCTTCATACTGATTCAATCTTCTTTGATTCCTGAAGGTAGGAGGTCTTCTTGGATATTCATCTCTTTTGTAATCATTCCTTCTTTCTGGTATTCTGGTCCACTTCTCATCAATTGTTTGTGTAGCTCTTTATTCAACCTTTTTGTTGGTATTTTCATCTTCTTTGTATTAAGTTTCACACATGCATCCAAAATGTGTTAAGTCTTTTGGAACTTGAGAGTTTATTAAACTCTTCCTCAATGAGACAACTTCTTGTTCAAGTTTCTCACAATTTTCTTCTTTCTTCATCATTTGGACATTCCTTACTTATCCTATTCTTCTTGCTTCTTCTAGTAGAGTTTTCAAGGAAATGGTTTTTGTTGGACAACTGAGAGGGGGGGTTGAATCAGTTGTTACCGTGCTTAAACAATAATGCTTATTTTAAATTCTTTGCAGATCACTTAATGACAATCACAATAATGCAGGGAAGTAAGAAATAGAACATTCAGCATCATTTTCACATATGAAACATATAGAGACATGTTGGTTGTGGAGCCTGATTATCTTCCTGATTCAGAGGTCCTTGATTTCAGCCGTGTTTATACCCCATGAAGTATTTACACCCCAGAAGCATGTACACTCTTCCACG
>ML780307.1:491396-505564 GCA_009831015.1 Picea engelmannii
ATACATTTCTGTTATATTATTGAATATCTGCAATATCTCTGTGCATTTCTTTATTATATCTCTGCTCTCATTTTGTGCCGAAAATAATACAGATCATCAATTCAACAAAAAATATGTCTAGAGAAAAATATTCTAGGGGAATAAGCCTAGAAGCTACATTTGCCAATAGATCTACATTGGAATTTTGCATTCTAGATATAGAAACAATATTAAATGCAGAAAATTGATTGCTGAGATCTTGAGCTAACTATTGATAATGTTTCAAATGACTAGAAATACAATGAATTTACTTGTTTAACGACGATCTCTAGATCACCGAAAACTAAGATTTCTTGCACATTCATGTTGATTGATTTCTTTAGACCCTGAATTAACGCTTCATATTCAGCAGTGTTATTAGTACACTGGAATTCCAATCTGCAGGTTAACATATTTTTTACACCGTCAAGACTAATTAAAATACAACTTGCACCATCTCCATCATTAGATTTAGATCCATCAAAATATAGTTTCCAAAATGGATAATTTACATAATTATCTACAAAATTAATACAACGGAAAAAATATGTTTGAGATAGATTTTCAATCTTTGAGCTTTTAATTGTGAGATCAAAAGGAGAAATCTACGCATTAAAATTTCCAAAATAAGAATCGATAGAATAATTCCCAACAATGTTATTAGCAAAAGCCACGGGTTCATTTTCTCCATCTAAATTTGTCACATTATGTTTCATATGTTTTTCCCTATTAACACGAATCTGATTAGGATTCTCATTATATGGAAGCCAAAGGTGAGACCAATCAGTTGAGAAATATCCATGAATTTTTTCAAACCAATATCGACTTAAGATGAATCCATAAGCATTTGGAATATCAGCAACGATAATCTATATTATTTGAAAAAATTTAGAATTAGATTATAATATGATTAATACATCCTTCAACTCTCCCAAAACGCTTACCCTTGTTCTATCTAATTGAACAATTTGAAAAGCTTATTTTTGTAGTTGTGCATTTATTTGAAGGCAAACTTAATAAGGCATAATATTCAAACATGCACATGAATCAACCAAACAATTATGCACATTTTTATTAAAAAATTCGAAAGTGAGAAAAAAAGGAGTGTGTGACCTTGATCTATCACCTATGAGAACTGAACCAATATCTACCTCAGAAGTTAAGGTTTGAACTGTTGAAAATTTTTCCTTATTTGTTGTTGTAGTAGATGATGAACTTGTCTTATCAGAAACTCCTAAAGCCCTTAATAAACTATTCCTTTGAGATTTTAGTTTACTTAGTTCATAAAGGGAAATATTTTCTCTGGTCTTTTTCATATCTTCTATAATATCATAATCGATTTTCTCAGCAACAACAAGAATTTTTTATGTTGACTTGTTTTCAATAGGTGTGTATTTGAAGTATTTGTTGGTGGATCGGACTCAAAAGTTGAAGATATGCTTTTACTCTGGGTTTGAGCAGTAAGAGATTCTTTTGTATCATCTTCATCAAATAATCCATTAATATCCCTAAACAAATTAGTATCTATAACTTCCGCATTATCCTCTCCTTCTTCTTCATCAACATTTACTCCTTCTGAAGTTTGACCACCAGGCTAAATCTATGGATTCTTCTTGAAAAAGGGCCTGAATGGTTTATTTGATACCTCAGCTAATTTTCCTTTAACATCAACTATCTCATTTGCTAATGTTTTCATGACTTTCTGTAAGTTGTCCATATCAAAAACATCTTTATCTTTCCTTTCTTCTTTGATAATTGCTTTCTTGATTGTTTGAGAATATCTTACATCTTCACCTCGTGATTTACTTGCAATACTAGATATTTATTTTTCTACCTTAAAAGATTCCTGCATTTCTTCAGCCAAAGTATTTTTTCTTGCATGTTTAACAAACATAACAATGGAAACTGGTAAATCAAAGGAATAAAAGTCAATCTGAATATCTAAACCAGGTTTGGAAGTCTCAAACATTTTATTAAGAAGTTTAAGAAATCTTTGATTTTCTCTTTAAGACCCATTTTAATTTTTTATAATTCTACTAACAAAATCGATGAAGATTTATCATCCCCGAATTTCTTAATGAATAAATCCTTAAAAGTATACCAATTAGTAATGGAATTATCTTGCAATGAGAAATACCAAGTAGAGGCTTCTCCTTCAAAATTATATGGACAAAGTCTGCATACAACATCCTCATGTTCAATGCCTCTCATATTAACATCCAACATAAATTTATTGATATGATCATCCAGGGTCTCTTTTGATTCTGGATTAAATTTTGGTAACCATTTATCTGGATTTTTAGGTAAGTCATGTTGATTTCCAGGAATATTAACTGCTCCCAGAGTTCTCCATGGTGTTCTCGGTACTCCATCCATAGTATTTGTTTGACGAGGAGGATATAGAGGAGGAGATTGAAAAGGGGGCGTATGTAAAGGTGAATGAGAAGGTGAATTTATAGGAGGATTATTTCCAACAATTTTAATGATGTTTTTCCTAATATGGATGAGTACTTGAAAATGAATGGGTTCAATACCTAATCTTTGTCTTTGTGCTCTTGTAAGAACACCTAATTCTTGGATAATAGAATCTATATAATCAAAAGATCCTTCAAAATTCTCTCCTTGATTTCTAAGATATTCTATTTGTTGTCTTATTTCTTGAAATTCTCGTGAACTAAGAAAACTGGAAGAAATATCACTTACAGTTCTTCGAATTGATCTTTCTAACTGTGTAGCAACAAAAGATATTGTGGGTGAAGTTGATCAACTTGAATGGCATTTATTTTTGTTTATTGTTTCGGCCATTCATTATCAGATGGCCCTCCTTCTAGCACCAAAATGTTGATTGTCAAATATGACCATGTTCAACATTCAGGAATTCGCCCGGTCAAGATCTTGATTAGACCCTTATCTGTTGTAAATGGCAATTTTGACTAGTTTAGGTCCAGTTACCTATAACTATCCTAATCTACAAAATAAAACTGAATCTAAAATATATACACTCGTTAATTGATTGTAGAAATTTTATCCTTTATTAAATAACAAACTGAAATATAAATATATACATATTCAAAACTATCTACGAGAAAAAGACTAAATATAATTATCATAAAGTTACCCCTATGAAAGAAGATTTTGTTTTCTCTTTAAGAATAAAAAGTATTTGAAATGAAAATAAAAATGAACTAAAGCAAATAAAACTAAACAAATCTAATACCCGAGTATTAATTAAAATAGTATATGAATTGAGTAAAATAAACAATATTCAAAAGATATAGATCTTCAAAACACATGTTTGAATATATCCACTGAGTATGAATTAATGAATCTGCTTAAATAATTAACACAGATTTTTAATCAAGACAATATTCGTATACAAAACAGTCATTGAATAATGTATCAAAAGAGAGATGAATCGATCAAATTCATTAACAGTAATCAATTCAACCAATTGTAGTTACTGTAACACATTCTCCATCTAAGACTTTGATTTCAAAAATGAACACTCAGATACCAGTAACAATACCGAATATTGATTTCCTGTATTAATATTCAAAGTCAAAAAGATTCAGTATAATGTATCAAAAAGGAGACTTGTACAGTAGTGCATAAGTTTCGTTCTTTCTTCCAAAACTTAACCCCCCCCCCCCACCCCCCTTCCATTTAATTATATTTCCTTCATTGTTTTATATGAAGGAATTCAAAACGAAACGTAACTTCCATAACTACAAACAATTATATATTTAGAATGGGAAGTTAACAAAATTGTTTAATTTCCCAAACTATATTAACAAAGTACATGAAATAAAAATCAACTAATTGTTTAATTTTTTTTAAATTCTTCTTGGAAAACTAATTCTTCTATTGTCTCATGTTCCTCCAGGTCATTCCTTTTATACCTATAAAACAAAAATGAAAAGACAAAAATTAATAAAACATAAAACAAAATTAGAGTTGCTACAAAATTTTAAATTCTATAGCTACTTATTTATTAATGAAAATTAACCAAAATGAAAAATAAACTAAAAAACATTAAACTCATACCAATAAACATGATCCGAAATGATCTTTTAATGACTTTGGTTAAGTATTTTGCATGTGAAAATTTACCAGTTAAGACTTTAAAGAATGAGAAGACACTTAAAGAAAGAAGTAGCAGCCATATAAAGAATTCAAAACAACAAATGAACAATAATGACAACAAACCATAACGCCAAAACTTGATAACGGAGTTCGGAAAATTTGCCTACATCTCTAGGCCTTTGTCTCAGTGGGGGAGGCTTCCTTATTAATCTTCAATGCTTCAAAATTACATCAAATTTACATCAATTGGATTTCAGGCTGGTCTCACTATGTTTTGCTCAACCTCATGAATCCAACACAACTGATGGCATTGAAAAAAATTGTGCATAGCTCCCGAAAATGGCTTACAAAGTTATGTTGGTTCGTTGGCTTCTCTACATAAAACTTATTGTTTTGCACATTCTTCCATAATTCTACCTATATCTTATTAGTAAAATATTTTGGTTAATAAATATGTGGTTGTGAGATCAAATCCCAACAACCCATGATTTCATGGCTGGAAAACTGCATTAAATATGGGATATGATATTAAATATGGTTTAAAAATAACCAGATTATAATTATTTGACCCACTTTTCTTTTACATAAAATCGTGCTCTTTTCATATGGTTATACAACCACATAAAACTTAAAACATGGCTTAGATCTTGTCATATTTTATAATATAATGCCACTTCTGTGAACGTGGCATAAGTTTTGAATAGGGTGCCAATTAATATGGTTGTAACATCCATATAATCACCATATATATCGTGGTAAGGAATATATATTGGGCTTTATTTTATATGAGCGATTTCATATATTGTGGGATTTGGCCCTTATAACCATATCATAACCAACTACACAATAAATAATTATGCTTCCCCATTCATTAACAAGTGATAATTAGCTCGGTTGGCAAGCGTGTGGAGTGTAAGTTGTTGGCTTTGGAAAGATCCCAAGTTTGATTCTCGTGAAATACAAATAGAACAACTTTTGACATCCATTCCTTATTGGCCTAATCTAGGATGCCACGTGGCACCCTAGATTGGGCTAGTTGTGCCACGTGTCACCTTGTGAGTGGCTCGTACCAACCAGTCACATGTCTAGTAGACTTTCTACTTGACTGTACAGTTAACACCCATTTTCACATGTTTCATTTTGACACTAACATGTGCCACCATCTACCACTACCACATCATTATCTGTCACTGCCATGTGGCAAGCTTAGAAGTTGCCACATCACCCTTTGACCAGTTGATTTTTCATTGTTTGTGAAGAAATTCATACTGCAGTAATGGCAGTGTCACCATCTACCACTGCCACATCATTATCTTTCACTGCCATGTGGAAAGCTTAGAAGTTGCCACGTCACTCTTTGACCAGTTGATTTTTCATTGTTTGTGAAGAAATTCATACTGCGATAAATTTTGCATACGGACTCCATTTTTGAAACCAGATATACCATCAGAATTAGCACGACAAGCACTACACGATGGCATTGGTTTCGTCTAAATCCAAAAACTTTGAATTTTTGGCCTTTTTAGATCCATTTTGGATCACACCTCCCCACTGAGACCTTTTGATCCTCCAAAAGGTTATTAACTAGACATCAAGTGTGGGATAGGCCTCCCCACTTGTCATTTATCTATCAAATATGTCCTATGCACTTGTCGCATCATAATCAATTTGCAAAACAACCATGATAATTGAACACATATTGTTAGTCATCTTCATTCGTTCACATCTTTCTGAATTCACTACTATCAAAACATTAGCAGTGATAACAATATCATAAACATGACTGAAAATGAACCAACATGTATTTTCTTCTTTACAAGCTTGCACGACAAAAACACATCTTGAAGCAAAGTATGGATAGATCTACATGCTACGACCATTTTACTTTCTTGTTTAAGATCAATTGTTTCATTTGGTACAATCATAAGTGTATTGATTGCATAAGTTGTCTTCTTTAATTGTTCCATTGTAAAAAAAGATTGATTCACTTTTATATGATGAGCATGCACAACATATTTTGTCCCTTCTTTAGTTAAGTGATATTGATTTTGTTCCCTAAATAAGATTTCTTTGAGATCATATAAATAAGGGCTACCCAAGAGACTTTCGCATGCTTCTAGCGGTACCACGTCACATGTTACCTCATCTACAAACTTAGATGTAATTGCAAACTTTATGATACATTTCTTTGTTATGAGAAATCTGTGATTTTTTCTTATCCAATTTAGTGAGTAGGGTTTGTGATGTAACTTAGTTTTCAATACCAATTTCTTAACCACTTCTTCTGAAATTAAATTAGCTTGAGATCCGCTATCTAACAAAGTGTCGATCTTGGTATGTTTTATAATGACCCTTATATGAAACAATTTACTTCTGGAATCATAATCATCACCAATTTTACTTGACAAACCAATTGTTGTGACTTTAGTCTCATCACTTGAATCTAACCCCAAGTCCGTTGGTTGTGCTACTGCTACAATTTTCTGTCTTCCCTTCTTTTCTTTGAACCACTTCGGTTTCTTCTCTGGGTGCAATTGACAGCAATGCTCATCATTGTGCCCTTCTTTCTTGCAATGTTTGCAAGAGATATTCTCTTCCTCTACTCTGACTGATTTTTCTTTCTTCACATTCCCTTTTCCTTTTCCTTCTTTCTTTGAAGATGATTCCCCTGATACACCAACTCTAGTTTTTCCTACTTCAATATATGTTGCTTGAACACAAACCTCATCAATATTAGTAGGTCCAAACATAAACATAGTATTACGAATATGAGAAGGAAAATCTCCTATATACTTCATCAGAGTTTCTTGTGTATGTAATAGAATATTTAACATCATAGTCATCTTACGAAATTCATCTATGTATTCTTGCACCGATTGTCCTTTCCTTAATTTAAGACTTTTCCATTCAATTAAAACCTTCTCCTTATACCCCAATGGATAGAACTGTTTTCTAAGTGCAAAAATAAAATATTTCCATGATGGAAATACATTACCAATTTGTTGAGTACCATGTTGCAACTTACTCTTCCACTAGATGAGTGTTGTGCTTTCAAGACGAAGCGATGCCAATTTGATCTTGGTTGTCTCATCATTGATTTGTTGCACACTACAATATACCTCCATCTGTTTGACCCAGTTATCAAGCTTCTCAGCATTGACTTCTCCATTATACATGGGAAACTCGAATTTCACATCAAGTTTAAGTAATGGCATGTTATGCTTATGTTTATGGGAATGAGAATGTTTTCTTGCAGAAGTAGTGGTAGAAGTAGAACTTGAATTTGTACTTGAAGAAGAAGAAGATGGAGATGAAGGAGGTAAAGGAGGATCTTTTGGAGGGTCTTATCCTTATTCATAGTTGTCTTGATTTGAATATTCCCCTTCAACAACTATCTTATGTTCCAAGTAATCTTCATACAATACTTTTACCATCTCCGACATGGAAAAGAAAGTTCTTTGAAACTCTCTTTCTTGTTGAGAAAGTCCTTCTTCAGATGCCATATTCTCACTTTGAGATGTCTTTTTTCTTGATCCAATCTTAGGATCTCCTTCTAAAATCTCTCATTTACCATGCCTTAACTTTTCTCTAGTAATCGTGTATACTCAAAAAAAACCAACTGTCAACCTACTCTGATACCACTTGATCCGAAATGATCTTTTATTGATGTTGGTTAAGTATTTTGCATGTGAAAAATTACCAGTTAAGACTTTAAAGAATGAGAAGAAACTTAAAGAAAGAAGTTGCAGCCATATAAAGAATTCAGAACAGCAAATAAACAATAATGACAACAAACCATAACGCCAAAAATTGATAACGGAGTTCAACAAATTTGCCTACGTCTATGGGCCTTTGTCTCAGTGGGGGAGGCTTCATTACTAATCTTCACTGATTCAAAAGTAAATAATAATTACATCAATTGGATTTTAGGTTGGTCTCACTGTGTTCTACTTGACCTCAAGATCCAACACAACTGACGGCACTGAAACAGATTGAGTGTAGATCCCGGAAATGGCTTCCAGATATCTGTTAGTTCGTTGGCTTCTCTGCATAAAACTTATTGTTTTGCACATTCCTCCATAATTTGACCTCTAGCTTGTTAGTAAAACATTTTGGTTAATAAATATGTGGTTTTGGAATCAAATCCCAACAACCCATGATTTTGTGGCTGGAAATCTGCATTAAATATGGGATATGATATTAGATATGGTTTTAAAATAACCATATTATAATTATTTGACCCACTTTTCTTTTACTTAAAATTGTGCCCTTTTCACATGGTTATACAACCACATAAAACTTAAAACAAGGCTTAGATCTTGGCATATTTTATAATATAATGCCACTTCTTTGAACATGGCATAAATTTTGAATATGGTGTCAATTAATATGGTTGTAACAACCATATAATCACCATATATATCGTGGCAAGGAATATATATTGGGCACTATTTTATATGAACGGTTACATATATTGTGGGATTTGGCCCTTATAATCGTATCATAATCAACTAAACAATAAATAATTCCACTTCCCCTTTCATTAACAAGTGATAATTAGCTCGGTTGGCAAGCGTGTTGAGTGTAAGTTGTTGGCTTTGAAAAGATCTCAAGTTTGATTCCCGCGGAGTAAAAATAGAAAAAAAAATTGACATTCATTCCTTATTGGATGAATCCAGGGTGCCATGTGACACCATTGGATTGGTCCATGTGTCACCTTGTGAGTGGATCGTACTGACCAATCACCTATCCAGTAAACTTGCTACTCGACTTCCAATGGTGACACATGTCACCTTGTGAGTGGCTCGTATCGACCAGTCACATGTCCAGTAGACCTGCTACTTGACTATACAATTAGCACCCATTTCCACATGTCACCATATACACACTTCCACATCACTATCTGTCACTACCATGCGTCAAGATTAGAAGCTTCCACATCACCCTTTGACTAGTTGATTTTTTTTTTTTGTACAGAACTTCAAACTGCGGTAACTTTCACATACGAACTCCATTTTCAAAACCAAATATACCGCCGAAATGATGAATCCAGGGTGTCGTGTGACACCATTGGATTGGACCACGTGTCATCTTGTGAGTGTCTTGTATCGACCAGTCACTTTTCCAGTAAACCTACTACTCGACTTCCAATGGTGCCACGTGTCACCTTGTGAGTGGCTCGTACCGACCAGTCACCTGTCCAGTAGACCTACTGCTCGACTGTACAATCAACACCCATTGCCACATGTCACATTCTAACACTGCCATGTGTCACCATATACCACTTCCACATCACTATATGTCACTACCATGTGTCAAGCTCAGAAGTTACCATGTCACCCTTTGACTAGTTGATTTTTTGTTGTTTGTACATAACTTCATATTGCGGTAACTCTCGCATACTAACTCCATTTTCGAAACCAAATATATCGTCGGAATTACCGCAACAAGCACTATGCAATGGCACTGGTTTCTTATGAATTTGAGAAATTTGAATTTTTGGCCTTTTTGGATCCATTTTGGATCAAAATAAGACATTTTAATCACTGATTATTATAGGCACAGTCTTAAATTCAGAGTTGACGAAAATGTTAACTCCTAGCGAGTTAATGTTAATTGCTTCTCCCTTTTTGTCCTGCTTGGGACCTGAAACCTGTCTCCTTTGGCTATCAACCAAAGAATTATTTTTTGCTCTAAGTAGTTGGTTTTCTAATTCCAAATCGATTAATTTTTCATGTAGCACTGGAACCACAGAATAATATTTGTCCTTCTAGAAGGAAACCTCTAGATTGGGTTCAATTTTAGTTTTTTCCTTCTCTGTTCCTTCCGTGACCTTTTCAATAGGTTCCTATGAAAAATTGTGTTGTAGAGAAGATACTTCTTGATTTCTAACCAACTCTTCATCTTCAATTTGGACAGGAGAACTGATTTTAGAAGTTTTTCTGGATTTATTTCTGAGCATTCTGGGTATTTTCCTTCCTTGTTTATTGTTCATAAATTCAACTAAAACATTGGAATCATCATTCTTTTTGTTAATAGGTGGGTCACACTCGGATGCAAGAGAGGAAACTATGGTATGTTTGGAAGCTTCAAAAGAAACCTGGGGTGCTTCACTAAAAATGAATGACTCTTGCTTAAGGTTAAACTTTACAGCTTGTTTGTGTGTAACCCTTACAGTGTTTTGCTAAGAAATAGAAATTTGAGGGTAAGACAAGAAAGTATCTTCTACAGGATTTAGGGTTTCTATCTCATAAATGTGAGTCTGTAAATATGACTCAGAGTTCTCCTTAAAATGATTTACTTTAACAAAATCCTCCCAAAAATCGCCATTCTGCTTTAGTTGAAACTCAACTAGAATTTTCATTAAACCATGGTGAAAAACATTTCTATTTGAACTAAGATTTTTTCTCTGATAAAAATGTGCCATTTTTGAAAGGATTTTAAGCAAGAAAACCGACATATTTAATTCATGATCTGTGAAGACTATTAACAGTCGAAAGTGATATATAAAGAAAAGGCTATATATGCCACCACATGTGATAAAACCCTTAATAACACTTATTAGAAAATGTAAACTTCGAGAAAGGTGGAGTGTTTGTATGTAGTTTGAAAGGACCCTGATTTAATTTCCATTAAGGTCATTTAAAACTATGATGATCAGGTTGAATGTGATGTCCCACAACATAACATCAAATAGTTGTTTTAGATCGTGGGCATCATAGTAATAACGTGATTCTAATAGGCTAGCTAGGATTTCGTAAACGTGATTAAAATTTGTTGGAACATCAATCTTTTATCCAAACAAAACATGTTAATGAAAATTTAAGCCAACAGTCCCCGAGGTGTAGGACAGTCGGTGATGGAGTGTGTTGTTAAGCCACTCTGTGTTGTTAAAGTCACCGGTTTGAAACCTGCGGGGACAAAAAATCCAACCATGTTAAGGGTTGGTGTGGCTCAGGTCGGGTGCGATCCCCGGGTGATTTTGACGGCTTAGATTCCCCTGAGTCGCGGTTTCTCAAGCCACAGGTTAATCGCAGGTCCTGCACAAATTAACAAACAAAAAAGAAAATTTAAGCCAACAATATAATAAAAAAATGTAACTTGTGAAATATTGTAGCCCATGTAGAATCTTGTTCGAAGTGTGTATGTGAGAAAAATCGTCAAGGACATAACAATTAGAAATGTTTGATAACTTGGAAGTCAAAATCCCCGAACAAAACCTTTATGAAATGAAAAACATCCCAGATAAAAAATAAAAAATAAAAAATAAAATGTCATTAAAAACTAAACAAAAATTCAAAGAACTTGATAATATGATCAACAAAATTTTCAAAATTGAAAACAATACTCAAGTGAAAAAAAAAAATTAAAAAGATTTTCATTTTCAAAATTAAAAGAAAAGAAGGGTCCCAAATTTATTTATATCACAAGATTTGGGAGGTTGTTGTCCACTACAACACATCCTAAAGCCCTAAAGTGCTATCACTTTAGGCTTTTAGCCCTATACACTTATTTTCTTGTCTTAGTTGAAGCATTAAGAAGGGAGAAAAAGTTGCTAGAGCCCCAAAGTGATTGCACTCTAGCAATCCTTCCTTTAAGGCTTAAACCCTAAGGCCCTAATGTGCTAACACCTTAGAGTTTAAGCCCTACATATCAATATTTTCTATCTCAATATTTAAGCATTATTGTGTATTTTTATTATAGAGACTCCATATCCCATAAAGGCACTAATATCAAAGCTCTCTTATGGTGAAAGTGATCAACAAACTCTTAATATTCATTCTCTCAAGCTTCCTACTAACATTTATAACACTAACTTAAGCTAATTGACTAATAAGCTTGTTGTTGTTGCAAAAGTTTGCTATAGCCATACTAACTTACTCTAATTTTTTGCATACATTGCTCTAATAGTAGTCTAACATACCCAGGAATTGCATCTAATAATTGGACAATGTTCTATTGAGTTAATGCTAAGTTTTCATGGTAAATTGTTGCAATTCTGAATTGTATTTCTTATTGTTGTTATAATTTACCTATTGTTGTTGTACTACTATAATTTGTTGAAATTTCATAACATCCATAGTGATTTGTGTTGTCTAGTGTCTTAAAGAGTTATTACTTGCAAACTTGCACTTGGAAAGCATCATATATATGCTATAAGTGTTCTTGTTCGAGGGAAGGTACTCAAATCATCTTGTTACCCCTTATTTTTCCTTGACCTAGATATTGAATTAGGTGATAAAGAGAGGGGGTAGTAGGCTTGGCTAACAAACTTGTTACTTTGATCCCTTAAGATCATCGGGAAAGTCTCCCATGTGGTGGACCTCCTCCGTCACTAAAATGAGGGGATTTCTTACTAAGGTGATAGTGGTAGGATTTCTTGTAGTTACGCAGATTTGGGGACTTGCATTGGGGCTTTGGCACAAGTACAAATCCTATTATAATATTTTTGCACCTTGTCGAGGAGGATTGAGTCAGTCTCTTCAATAACATATATTTGGAAAGATTTTTCTCGAATCCCTTATTTCTCAAAGTTTGCCTAACAACTCCACTGAGTGTGATTCCCTCACTTTGTCTTAATGATTTGCTTTTGATCATATAGCGACTCCATTGATGATGACCATTATGGGACGACATTAGAAACCAAAAACCATGGCCCCTCCAAAGTGGGTATCTGGCAATGTTTTTGGGACTTTAGACATGAGTAAAGTCTGTGTATTTCCCCCTGATATGCCTAAAAAGGCTAATTCATGGCTGCCTAAACTCGTTGGTAGTGATGATACCAAAGATAACTATCATTTGACAAAAATTTACGAAGAATTTTAATTTCATGAAGTTGGAAACTAGCACTCAGATGTGATCATGAGGCTTTTCTCTACTTCATTGATAGGACAAGCTAGGGAATGGTATAACAACCTCCCAAGAAAAAGTATCAAGATTTGGAAAAAGTCTTGAATACGTCTTCATAAAAATATGGGGTGATGAAAAGGATCTGGGCTTTCTATTTTCCCAGTTTTTCAGAATCTGAAAACATGAGCAAGAGTCTGCGAGAGAGTTCAATCAAGATTCAATACCTTAATGAAGGAGTTTTCTCCCAAAAGCATGCCCATAGAGGTGGCTACCTTGGACCAATATCTACACTCCTTTGAAGGACATTTTCAATTTGTACTAAAGGATAAGTCCCTTGGAACCCTCATAGAAGTCCAAAGTTTTTTGTGCCAGATAGAGAAAAAATTGGATTCACGTGAATTCCAAGATCATCCTTTGGTAAATACTTTTCAGGAAAACATTAAGAATTTGTCATGATCTTAGTGTTGGATTACTAAGAGGAGGGGTGAATCAGTAATAGAGCAATGTAATCCTTTTTCACCATAAAATGTAAGTGTTATATCAATGTAGCATTATCATCCAATAGTTGCAGAGTAAATGAACAAATGATCAATCACACACATACATAGTACACTAGTGTTTTATGTGGAAACCCAAAGTGGGATAAAACCACGGAATTATTTTTCTTATATGTATTTAAGAATTACATTCATTGGAAGCATCAAATTCCTTTGTTTTCCAACTGCAACTAGAAGGAGGCTCCAACCCTTTAGTTTCTCAGGCTACAACTTGAGGGAAGCTCCAACTCTCCAATTCTCTGGCTACAACCAGAAGGAGGCTACAACCCCCTATGTTCTTTGACTACAACCAGAGGGTGGCTACAACCACCTTTCCTTGCCCCTTTCAACCACCCTGGTATATAAGTAGAATGATGGAACAACAGTCACACTATCACTGTGAGATATATTGTTGTAAACCTGTACCAATCAACCTGCACCAAACAACCTATACCAATAAATTGAACCATGCATCAACCTGTACCTCAACATGTACCATAAACAAGTGCATCAACCATGCACCAACCTGTAATCAACCTGTGCCATAAACAAGTGCATCAACCATGCACCAACTTGTACCTCAACCTGTACCATGAATAAGTGCACCAAACATGTACGAATAACCTGTCACAACTATTGATTAAGGTTGGTTGTCATTGATGTCAACCCTTGAAGAAAGAC
>ML780307.1:534770-549980 GCA_009831015.1 Picea engelmannii
TAGCACCAACTAGAAGGAAGCACCAACTCCCTGTGTTCAAGCACCCACTTGAACCTCTGAGGACAAAAGTCCTCCCTAGCACCTCCCAACCACCCTGAAATATAAATCTTTGCTACTGAATTTATTACAGTGATATGATGTTCAATGATGGCCTACCTGACTTATCACTGTTCTGCTCCACTTCGTTGTTCTGTCTGCCTTATTGCCTTTCTGCTCAGATCATTTGCGATGTCTAGGTTATGGGCCCACCATGCTTTCGCTGCACCACTCTGATTCTTCTTCCCCCATGAATCACCACTGCAAACTCCAATAGCCACTGCAAATTCCCACTGTAACGACCAACCTAATCTCCTCTCTGTCCCGTGTATTTATAGCGTCTATGCACCTTTTGCATGCAATGTTTTCCCTACCTCTGCATGCAGAATCTACGCCATTATGCTCCACCTCTTGAGTGCTCTATATGATCATCATCATCACTCTTTAGCTTCTCTGGTGATTACACATCGGTCTTCTTCGACTTCTCTAGCAGATGTCATCAATGGCTTTTGGCAGTCTCACAGTGTCGTGCCTCAGTAGCCCTCCGATCATTTCTTGATCCAAGAGTTCATGATCAAATCGGGATTTCATATATCACGATTTCGGCACTTTTGATGACATAAAGTTTATGTCCACGGGAGTCGCGATTTCCCGATTCGCGATGTGCTTCAGCCCTCCTGGTTGAGCCCTGGTCCATGTGACCTGTCTCTGTGTGACCTTGGTCTTGTCACTTCCAAATCACGATTCATGAAACTCTGACACAGGCTAAGATCAACGGTCCAAGTATAACCTTGGCTCAACGGCTATGATTGATTCGCGATATCGCATATCGCAAAATTGGGGTTTCTGATGTCAAGTGACTTTGTCATTCCAAAGTCCCGATCCCCGATACTTCGATGAGAAGAATCAACGGTCCAAATGCATTTTGGATTCAACGGTTATGATTGAATCGTGAAATCGCACTTCGTGATTTCAGAGTTTCTGTTGCAGTGTGTTCTTGACACATCAAAGTCCCGATCATCGATGCCTCTGCTGATGTCACACTTGGTTTGACACGTGTTAGATCCTGCCACGTGTCACTCTGATTCGTGAATTGCATGAGCCTGAAGTGTTAGATCTGCCTGACACCTGTCATTCTCTGGTTGTGCCACGTGTCTCTGGGTGACCTGGTCTGTTGACGTGTGTTGGATCGACGGTCTAGATCACTTATTATCCAACGGCTGTGATTAACTCGTGAAATCGCGTATCGCGATTTCGGGGTTTTCATTTTCAAGTGTTCTTTGCATATTGAACTCACGATCCCCGATTCTCCAATAAAGGAAATCAATGGACCAGATCTAATTCTTGATTTAACGGTTGAGATCATATCGCGATTTCGGGGTTTTCGTTGTCAAGGAATTTTGACATATCCAACTCGCGATCCTCGAAACTCCGATGACTACGCTCCTGGTCTATATGACCATTATCCTCATGACTGTAGCCAAACCTTCATCACTCCCTCTAAAGACCTTGCAGGTTCTCATTGATCCAACGGTGGTTGGGTTCCTGCGCTCGGATCTGACGGCTGACACCTGTCCTCCTATCGAGCTTCTCCCGGTGGTTCCCGATCGCTGCCACGTGTCCTTCCAAATAGATGGTCCTGATTATGTCGAGATTTCACCTTGGCTTTTCCCGATGGTAAACCTCGTACATATCCTGTCCGATCTGACAGCGGACGGGTTTCCTGAATGAGATCCAACGGCTGTGGATCTTTGTCTTCCTTCTCCTCTGTGAACTCCCGTATCTTGAGCTTTGCCTTTGCTGTGCGCGTTTTCTTCAACGTTGTTCCTCCTGAGCTTGCCATCAATGACAAGCATACGCTACTTGGTAAACATTTGCCAACATGAAGTTACCAATTAACACAGTCCTTTCCAAGCCCTACTTCCCCAATGGAACATGATTATGTGACATAGATTAGGGTAGGTAGGTTAAGGTATTCATTTGCATCTTGCATTACATTGTATATATGTTACATCATGCATATCATGCTAGTATGATTGCATTTATCTTTAATTTGCATATAATTTTTTTATTTACGTATTATCTTTTCTGCATCTTTGCATAATTTGCATACTCATATGGATATGTTAGAATAAAATGTCAGAAAAGTTTCTTTTTAGATTATGCTTTAGATTTTTACATTATTTTTTTTTCATATGAACAAGGGGTGTGTTACACCGCCCCTCTGTTAGGGTCCTATCCCACACATAGGTAGAACAATATATTCGGATGTAATAAAGGTCAATATTAATAAGGCCTTTCAATAAAATAGAATAAGGTGGATGTAAGAAGACCTAATAGAAGCTTCCACTTCTAGAAGGATCTTCCTCTAGATTCTTCTTTTTAGTATAAATAAGAGTCGAGGGTATGAGAACCCTAGCTTGGATATTATTGTAATAGATCTCTGCTCAACTAGATATTTCCCCCTCAAAGAGGCCCGTGAACATTACTTTCAGATTCAAAGTGTTATTTATGTTGTTATTCTTATATCATTTCAGTGTTATTGTGGTGAATGTTCTAGTTATATTGTTGTTATTCTGCCATTACTAGCATTTTATTTATGTTCTGCATACATTTTATATATGGTATATTACAAGTGCTATCAGAGCACTTTCCTCGGTAGAAAGTGTGGGTTAAATTTTTTTCAGGGTAGAGACGTATTCTAACATCTTTAAGCCATAGAGATCTGTCGTTACGTGCATAAACCCACGGTTGAGGGATTCATATATGCAGGAAATACAAGTGGTACTTAAGCACACATCTGTTGGCCACCCTTGTAACCCCTGTTGGTACCCCTTCGAGTGGTATCACATCAGACAGCACCTGTGTACGGATCGGCCTAGATTACCTGAAGCCCTCTTTAGATAAATCGATCAGTCACCTGATTGTTATAGTGTGTTGAAGGAAAATCTCCATGCGGACAGGTAGATCTCCTCTTGAGAGCTAGACTCTTAACTCTTAAGACAGAAGATGCTTATCATGGACATTGACTTCCTTTTAGATCTAGATAAACTAATGTGTGAGGAGGAAGGAGAAAAGAAGTACCTTTTACCGGTGTTTGTCCCTGCACAGTCCAAGTTGAGCTCCAATATTAAACTCCTCGATAAGCCCTGTAGACAAACAAAAGTACAAAAAGCTTCCTACTCTACTAAGATTAGCTCGAAATAGATCTATCTATTAGAGACAAATTCATATGAGATCAGACACGGATTTGAAAGAAACAAGCCAAGCATATTATATTAAAGAGAACAACAACGAAGAATACTTACAACCATAGATGTGAGTGTAGTAGCTTCATCAATCCCTCCTCATCCAAACCCTTGCTCAAACAGTCCACACACCGAATGCTAATGCTCTGAATGACATCTTCTTCATGAGATCATAAATTAGATGCTTCACAATTCTTTCCATCCCCCCTCACCATGAGAAGGCTTGTTTAAAAAGGCTTGGAGAGGCCCAACCACTAGAGATATATTTGGGGTAAGTTGAGGATTTTCCTCCTTCAGTTATGGATCTTCCCTAAGATCATGGCTTGACCAAGGATTTGAAACCAACCACCTTCAGATATTGAGGGGATCTTCCCCTCAATCTTCTCAACAAACTAATTTTTGCTTGGAATAGGTAGCGCTCCTCCAAAAAGTACATCAGAGCGTTATAGTGCTCCTTGAAAGAAGAACAGCAAGCGTTGGCGCTCCTAATAGAGGTAGCACTCCCCATAAATGGCATCAGAGCGTTATAACACTTCCTGATAGTATATAGGTGAGTTCTCTCCTCTGAAACTCATTTTAGTGGTTCTCTCAATGGCAAGAAGGTTTATAAACTCTGTTAACCCATTCCTCTTCTTCCAAATCAATTGTTTAAGGTGTTTCAAGTGTCCTTCTGATGTCGTTATAGGCATGACATAGACATTATGGCAGTATGATTTTTCTGACACTTGCGACACTTGCGACCAAAATGCGACACTTGTAATGACGACACTTGCGACACTATCGAAGTGAGTAATTTTGAAGTGTAACAGATTGCCCCCCAAAGTATGAAGTTAGAGGATGAGAAATGATAACCGAAATGCTTTGTAGACTTTCAAGAAAGGGTATGGACTCAAAGAACCTGACGAAAGCTTCACACAACCATCAAACAAATGTTAAGATATGCTTCAAACCCAAGGCAGGCATACCTATGCTTGAGTGATAGAGACTTTCAAGGTATGGCTGCCATAAATACACTAATTATATTGAAGGATCCATAATATATTGAAGGATCCATAATTATATTGATCCATAATATAATTATATTTAATATAATTATGGCCACTGAAGATACACTATGGATATATACTTCCATGACCTGAACCGATCGTAGCCACAAAGAATACACAGTGGATCTACGAGATGACAAGACATAGCCACGACCAATACAAAGTGGATCTATGTGACATTATATGTGTCAGTGTTCAAGAGAAACTCCATCGCAACCTGGGAAAAGCACATATCAGAGTGATCACTCAACCCAAGGTCTTCTTACCGATCCTGATGTAGTACGAATCTAACCATGTGAATAGATGTCCTAATGTCGAACATGGCAGAAACCACTTGATTACCGGTCAATGATGTAAACCGTTAACAAGCGCGAGGGAAATCACCGTTGATGTCAATGATTCCCAAGGTACCCTAGTACATTCCAACGAATGTGAATGGATGAGATGAAGTCGAACATCCATGGAATCATCCAATTAGAGGTCAATGATGTAAAGCCACTGTCGAACGTGAGGAGGCCTGCCATTGAGGCATGCAAGTCCCAAAGTACTAATTGGTTTCTAAGTCTAGTTCATGGATAATGTGTTGAAGTCGACAGAAATAGACTTGTTGAAGGAGGGCCTTGATGTATCCCCCATCAACGACACGAAACAGACACAGAGATGTAATTGGTATATCAAATCGACATGGACTGACATGGGTATTTAGACAAGATATTTGCGATGGCTGACTCTCGAGGCGGATACTTCCCTTGAACACTGAGGCACAATAGAGAAAACATGACATGGACCAAAACACGATGATGCAGTGGATACTGTGACTTTCATTGGGTGACCCAAAGGAGTAAGAAAAACTCAGAGGATTGGTTCAATGCAGAGTTTCAATGGATTAATATGTGTGCAAAGACAAAGTGCTATGTTCAAGGGTGACTCTAAGAGTTGTTGGTAATGTTCTCAAAAACTGCTTGGCTTGCTTCCTTCAATTTTTCCCCCATCCAGATAGATGAGTACGTCTTTTTAATTTAACGAGATCAAGGAGGGTAACACATGCTCGATATAACCCACCTTCAGTAAGTTCCTCTTCCTTTGTTTAACGAACCAGAAGAAGTAAGGGTTCAATCCCATATGGTCCTGTCGATGTTTGTTTAACGAGTCCAAAGACAGAAAACTCGAAGGTTTTTCATGATTATAGAGTCTGGAAAAACACTTAAAAGAGAACTCTCTCAGTTCCTTTTTCATAAATTAGTCTGATGAGACTGAAAAAGAGATAAACTATCGCTCAACAGATCTTTTCTTCAAATACTTTGACGAGCGTGAAGAGAACAAGGTCGCTCAGCAATCTTTTCATGTTTAGAGAGTCTGAAAAGAACTTAAAGATGACTCCAATGTTGTCCTTTTTCGTAATGTTAGTCTCGCGAAGCCGAAAAAGAGATAAATTATCACTCGAAAGATGCCCTTTCAAACCTTTTAACGAGTGGGAAAGGAAGCAAGATCACTCAGCAATCTTTTCATGTTTCGAGAGTCTGAGAAGAGCTTAAAGATGACTCCAGGGGGTTCCTTTTTTGTGTATACATACAGGTTTGAAAAAGAGATAAAAGTCTACCCATATGCATTATCATGTATTTACGAGCACAAGAAAGAACAAAGACTAAGCTCTATATGCCCCCAGCTTAAAAGCTAGTGGCTTAACTCTAGAATGATCATCAAAGGCTGGAGACATGCCCTCCAAGCTTCAATTCATTCACTGACTTTGAGGTTGTCACCAATTTCTCTACTAGATCAGAAAAAGGAGAAGAGTGGATGAAAAGAAGGTTCAAGAGAGGTGATTGTTTCATTTTTTAACGAGCTTGACATAGGAAAAGAACAATGCTAAAGGTTCCGGGTTTGATCCCCAGATTGTTGTTTCATTTTTTAACGAGCTTGCGACAGAGAAACTATGCTCGTGGCCTCTGTTTCATTTTTTAACAAGCTTTCCACAGAGAAGAGAAACTATGCTCGTTGCCTCTGCTTGATCATGGCTTCCAAGAGAATAAATTTCTGGAAGGATACCATGTCAAGGGACAAGACTCGGTCATGGCTTCCAGGAGATCTTCACTGGATGGAAGAGAATCACACAGGAAGGAACACATGTCGAGGGTCGCGACAGGGGTAAGGAGATCAAGCTCCGACAACCCTACCAAAGAAATCACCATGTCCACTACCGGATCCAAATCATCGGAAGTTGAAATCATGGGAGATGATGGAAAATCAACACCAGGAGGGGAGATAGGTTGTATATCTACCCGAATTTCTTCATGAGGGGGAAGAAAAGAGGATCGGTGATGGTTATTATCTGAAGGTAACTTGTCAATGCGAAGCATTTTCAGAATAGATCCGAGGGGAAAATGGGGGAAATGTAATTGATCGCAGACAGCAAGGAACTCAATCATGATTGCATCGAGGAACTGTTGGGTGCCAATAGATGTTGGTCATCCAACAAGGGAGAAGCGGATTAGATAGAAACGTATAATGGTTCAGCTGGACTAAGTGGCACGGTGTCACCTAGTGCATCGAATTCCAATGGACAAGGTACAATCCAAGGGTCAGATGATTCTAAAGATTGATAAGCCGCGGTCGAAATCATATCGACGGTGGAAATATGATGTGTATTCGGTGGAAGTGGTGTAGGGAAGGTACCCATGAGGTTAGAATATTTCAGTAAGCCAACACCAACGCTTTCATACGTGATCTTGTGGTCTCCCAAGAAGGGAATATTGTTGGTAGTGGGAATGCGAGCATCGGTCGTGCAAAAATCCAACTGATCAACAGTGACAAGTTTTCCCTAATGAGGAAATTCGACACATTGAAAAACCGGCGAGGCAACGGCAGTCATAGCATAAAACCAACTTATTCCAAGTAACAAGTTGTAATCCATGGGAGAATCGACCACCTTGACATCAACAGTAACAGTTTTGCCACCCAATTGGATGGGCAGGGACTGTAAAAGCCCATGGGGATGAAAACCTCACCCATCGAGGGCGTGTAACATTGTTGGGGATTTGTTGAGTGCTGTTGATTTTAAACCTATCCAACACACCAAAGACATGACACAAGTCGAGGCTCCCTCATCCAGAATAGTTCGATGTATTTGTTGGTTGTGAACAACAACATCAACTTGGAAAGCAAGTTGGTGGGAGAGTCGAGATGCATAATTATCCAGGTTAAACATGATATGGTTGGATGACTCAGGATCAACAGTGCCAAGAGCGGCCAAGAGAATTCTATGTTGACTGGGGAAGTGTTGTAGATCTTCTAATGCAAACATAGCACACGGTGCTTGAGCCAAATCTTCAACAATGTTGTAGTTCTAGGTGGCACGTGAACTAGGATTAAAGGTAGCTTTACGTATAGTGCTATTAGGAGGGCGTAAGATAGAGTCGAATGTGGGTTTCTCAATATGAAGTGGTCCAAACGGAGGATTAACCGATGGAAGACTAACGGAGGATGATGATGGATCCGGTAAATTACCAGTACCGTTAGTGTATTTTCCTTTGTCAGGGTTACCTGGTGTGTCGTATGTCTTAGAGTGAGTGGTCAAATTGATCCCATTAAACATATAAATATGTGCACTCGATGAGGCCTCATCGTGAGGATCGTTAGAACTGCCCCCAGAAGAGGGGGTTTGAGCAACCATGGATTGTTGTTGTGGAAAAGGTTGAGTAAGCACAGCGGGTAGTGACTTTCCTTGGAAAATTTTGGCCACTTCATTGCGACGTGGACAGTCTCAATTGTAGTGATCATCACCACAAATGATACATAGGAATTTCAGTTTTCATTGTGTTTTATTTTTGGTAGCAGGTGTTTGAGCTTGATTTTTTGGTTGTTCATTGTTATTTTTTTATTTATTCTTTGTCTTCTTCTTACCTCCGGATTGTTGTGAAGGGGCAAATTGAACTGCATTCACCTCAAAGATATGAGTTTGGGGGGAGGTAGAGGAGAGTGTGAGCGATTGGGAAGTAGATTGAGTTTTGACAGAACCGATAACACCATCCGCATGAGATGAGGATGACGATTTAGAAGGATTGGTATTAGCTCGAGCAGCATTCAAAAGAAAATCATACAAAGTACCAGATTGTGAATAAACCAAATCTAAGTACTGAGCCCGAGCGATGGCTTGTTCCTTAGTGACCGCACCACCCATAGAGACATCGCGAGCGATCGGGGGTAACTGATTTAGTAAACCATTCAACCAATAATATGTCAGGAATGACTGCTTTGATCATCCTTCGTCATCGCCTCCACTCATGAATATGGTCAGAGATATGCACAGAGTCAGTTTGATGAAGGGAGGTCAAGAGTTCAGTACCCATCTTGTAGCGAATAGGCAGTTGAAAGTGCGTGAGGCAAGACATGGCAAGGGAATTGAAATCATTAAAAGAAGCACGTGGTAGTTCAATATACCACTTTGTTGCCAAGCCGGTATGTGTTCGCTGGAAAAGACGCAAACGAACAGAATCATCCATGAGGGAGTTCGATGTACACCACAAATGGAAAGTCATTACATGGTTGTTTGGATATTCGCCAAATTTTTCATCAAATTTCGGAATATCATAAGGAAGTTTAGCTGGAATGACTAGCCAAACCGGTGAATGAAAAATAGGATCATTAGTTAACTGAGACAAGTCTGGGAGATCCAAAGTCGCAAGGAAAGGTAGTTGTCAGTTAATTTGCGGATGATACTGGTGCGTCATAGGAACACCAATAGGACCGTAAACTGGGTTAGGTGGATAGTTGTAACCAGTAGGTCCTCCTACATACGGTTGTTGCTGGCCAGGATAAGCAGGATTTAATGGTGGATGAGAAACATTTGCATAACCCGGTGGGTTCTGAGCATTATAGGCTGGGTGATTTGTTTGCCCATGAGGAGGATAAACATTTTTCCCTTGAGAATGGTAAGGAGTAGATCCCATAGGCGGATACACATTAGACCCGTGAGGAGGATAATATTATGGTCCCAGAGAACTCTAGGTAGTGTTTGGGATGCCGCCCGGATAAGGTTGTTCGTAAGACGTTCCAAAAGGAACAAGATTTGATATTCCTCTCAGTGGGTTATTATACGAGTGCCCCCCAACGTGGGGTTGAATAAAAGTGCCTCCTGAAGATACTCCCCAGGATTGTGAAGGGTTTCTAGCAAATGAAGGTTGCCCCCCTGCCAGCGGTGGATTAATGACCGGGGTATGACTGGAAAACGAAGGTTGCCCTCCAGGAGGAGTATGAAAAAGAGGGCTATCCCCAGGGAGGGGTAGGTCCGCCATGGAAAGGCAGTCCTCCAGGAGGGAAAAGTTCGTTAGATGGTGGTTTCCCTCCAGCCAGTTGTGTTGGGCTAGCAGGGGTCTGTATTCTCGACTGAAAAGATGTTCCAGCATGATCGTGTGGAACATGTGGAGCTGTAGAGTAAAATCTTGTAGAAACTGGGGTAGGGATTGAAGTGCCTTGGAGATGAGTAGAGGTGATGAGTCCAGCATTAGGATGGACTTGTGTTGGCGTAACAGTAGGGTTAATGACCTGATCGTTTGGGTGATTGATGGTTTGACCTGATGGTCCTGTTTCACTAGGAGGGTCATGAGAATGAAAGGGTTGTCGAAAGGATTCGAAATGTTCATAGAGATCATGTCCTGATGAAGTTCTCCATATAGAATGAGCAGGTGTGGGATTGGTATCTACTACGGTGCTAGGACGAACAGGAGTCCTATACTCATCACCAAAGATTGGTTATGTGGATCCCATATATGTTTCGGTCAAAGTCCTCTCTGGTAGTTGTGGGACCTCTTCGTATATGATGTTCCTAAGAGAGTCTAAACGAACCAAAAGTGGTTCGAGAGGGGTTATCGACACAGATGTAGTGGGATTTTCAACCGTAACCAAAGCGCCTTCTGAGTTATCTAACGGAGGAGCAATAACACTTCCAGCATCGGATTGATTTTCTACCTCTCTACGATAGTTGTCTTCTAGAGGGTTAGGAGGTAAGGGTTGATAGCCTTCTAGAGGAATCCCTTGCATCCTACATGATCGCGAATACCTTTATCGTCTACATGCTCAATTGTGGAGAAAAACAGAACACACTGAAAATCTAGGGCCAACTAACAAAAAGAAACAACATACGCTAATAAAATCTAGGAATCAACCAAGCAGACAAAACTTCTCTCGATGATCATACTAGTTGGTGATGAAATCCAACGTCGTGTGATCAAGTCAAGAAGGGGCTAGGATATGGTGGAACAGTTACAATGGCGACCTACTTAACGGACTTTCACCTTGGTGCAAGCTTCCACGCAGTAATTGTGGATTTACCCTCCAAGGAGATCGAGTGAGTTTGACCAATGTCTATTCCAGGTATAGTGAGACTTCCCTTCACCGTCACCTTGTGTAAGTACCTAAATATTATGGAAACTAAAGACACCAATTCGCAGTGAGTCCCTGGGTAGGTACAGTTGATAGTCCAATCCAAAACGTATGGGCAGGATAACAAGTCTGAAATCAACCTGAGAGGCTCCCACACATAATCGTGGGTATACCTCCAAGTGACCCCCAATATATGATCCGACCACTACAAACAGTTGAACCACAGAGGGATAATCTCTGTAATTCGCACGAATGCAACCTCGTGCGTAACCCCTGTGTGAGAGGGGGATCCCAGAAAACCAATACGACAATTGGATTTGACTCTCCCTAGATCAGGATGCTAATGTTTGTTTTGAAAACTTTGGAGAGTTGTACTCACAACCTAATCCAAAGTGCTAACCCTAGTCTATTGTTGGTGGAAGATCCTAAAAACAAAAATGTTCTAGATAGTTTTTAATTAGCGTTCGTTTTACAGTTGTTCTTTACTCAAAGGGTGTATGAAAGTGAAACTGATGGAATAATGACTCAATTCCCAAAAATATGAATAAAATATGATAAACAATCGTTTCTTTTCAATGAACACCTATTTAAGGGAAAGAGAAAGAGTCGTTTTCACTATCAAAACACTAATATGGAATGTCCTCAATCAATTGGTTCTCAATTGAATCCAATGCAATGCTAAAACATTTCATAAATGCCTTCTAATATGCAAACCAATCACTAAGATGTATCTTTTTCATTTGTATGTGAATGATGATTAATTCAATGCAAAAACTTCTCCTGCCAACTATCCTTTCAGATCAAGGAGATTCAGACAAGCATAAGCAGATTTCGCACAAACAACACACCCTCTTGCTATGATTGAAACAAGAAGCAAAGAGAAAACAAAAGATAACAAAGAAAATCAAACAATTCACACAAAAGAGAGATGTTTAAGAACAATGACCTCAAAAAAAACCGAATGAGATGATTCACAGATTTTTAATGCCCTTCACCAGAGTTCTCGCTCAGTCGGATAAGAGAGAAGAAAGCAGTGGGTTGATTCCAAGTTCTCAACAGCAGAAAAACTCAAAATAAGGAAGAAGGCCACAAAATATGAACAAAAAAGTGCTTATTCCTCAGAAGGAAAGATGTCAAAGGTCAATAGGAAGAAGCATTGAATCACAAAGAAGCTCAGCAAGTGAAAAAACAGAGACTAGTCTTCAGAAAAGACAATTCTAGAAAGGATTTTTTGCAAAGAGAGGTTGGCACTTTGGTGTAAAGGGCACCAAAGCGTTATAATGCTATGTCTAAGACCAAGGGGGAGTGCCATCGCTTTGATAACAAAGTAGGGGAGCGCCAGCGCTCTGATAACAAGGTAGGGGAGCGCTAGGCTTCCACAGCTCACAAAATTATCCAAAAACCCCAAAATTTCAGTCAAACTTTGGCAATCAAGATGAATATGATGGGGTAAGGAGTCAATCAGCATATGAAATAAAACATATGGGGTGAACAAGGTCTAAAAATAACAAAGGGTAAGACAAGGTTTGTGAGGAAAACCAAAACTGAAAGTTTCGATTCGTTCCCCAGTGGAGTCGCCAATTTCTGTTGAAGGAAAATCTCCCTGCGGACAGGTAGATCTCCTCTTGAGAGCTATACTCTTAACTCTTAAGATGGAAGATGCTTATCATAGACACTGACTTTCTTTTAGATCTAGATAAACTAATGTGTGAGGAGGAAGGAGAAAAGAAGTACCTTTTACCGGTGTTTGTCCCTACATGGTCCGAGTTGAGCTCCAATCTTAAACTCCTTGATAAGCCCTGTAGACAAACAAAAGTACAAACAACTTCCTACTCTACTGAGATTAGCTCGAAATAGATCTATCTATTAGAGACAAATTCATGTGAGATTAGACATAGATTTGAAAGAAACAGGCCAAGTGTATTATATTAAAGAGAACAACAACGAAGAATACTTACAACCATAGATGTGAGTGTAGCAGCTTCGTCAAGCCCTCCTCATCCAAACCCTTGCTCAAACAGTCCACACACCGAATGCTAATGCTTTGAACAACATCTTCTTCATGACATCATAAGTTAGATGCTTCACAATTCTTTCCATCCCCCTTCACCATGAGAAGGCTTGTTTAAATAGGCTTGGAGAGGCCCAACCACTTGAGATATCTTTGGGGTAAGTTGAGGATTTTCCTCCTTCAGTTATGGATCTGCCCTAAGATCATGGCTTGACCAAGGATTCGAAACCAACCACCTTCAGATATTGAGGGGATCTTCCCCTCAATCTTCTCAATAAACAAAATTTCGCCTGGAATAGGTAGCGCTCCTCCAAAAAGTACATCAGAGCGTTATAGCGCTCCTTGAAAGAAGAACAGCAAGTGTTGGCGCTCCTAATAGAGGCAGCGCTCCCCATAAAGGTCATCAGAGTGTTATAACGCTTCCTGACAGTATATAGGTGAGTGCTCTCCTCTGAAACTCATTTTAGTGGTTCTCTCAATGGAAAGAAGTTTTATAAACTCTGTTAACTCATTCCTCTTCTTCCAAATCAATTGTTTGAGGTGTTTCAAGTGTCCTTCCAATGTTTTTATAGGCACGACATAGACATTATGGCAGTATGCTTTTTCTGACACTTGCGACACTTGTGACACTTGTAATGACAACACGTGCGACACTATCGAAGTGAGTAATTTTGAAGTGTAACATAGTGTCACCGAGAACAGCACTCGGGAAGATACTCTCTAGTACCTGGATAGTCGGGTAGTATGGCTAAGGGTACGGTCTATCCTCCTTATTTAGTGCCCTGAGATATTGGGCCGAGTACTACTGTTGGACCCCGCACGTATATCAGAGAGCTATAGCACAGGGAAAACCATTGTCTGTAGAACCCTTGAATACCTAACCCTTGGGGACAGAAACATAAACAAATTAAAAAAGACAAGATCTATTGTCACACAGCTATGTTCGGGTTGCCAAGTAAATACACATTTCTTTCTGGTTAAGCATTTGGGCATTTCCTCTCTGTAGTATTCTTCAGACCAAAGTATAACTCCATAAAAAAAAACGAGTCTGGAAATTTTTTCACCATTATTTTAGACCTATTCCATTGGATTCATCTCTTCGCCCTTATCACATTCATCCATATCATTTTTTTGGAAAAAAAAAATTACCCCACCCGCCCCTTTTCAATTCCCCATCCTCATGGCCCATACTCATAGCCAATACTTGGAAGCTCACTTCAACACCTTGCAATCTGGTCTCATTGAGACCCAACAAGAAGTGAAACAACTCAGTGCCAATGTCGTCACCATCAATACAACCATGCAATCCTCCATGGGCGAAATCAAACAAGACCTCACCACCCAGCTTGAATCAGTCTTTTCGGCACTCTGAACCAAACTACATATCCCTACAGATAACCCTTCCTCTTCCTCACCCCCATATACTGAAGGTGACCATTCCTCTCATTCCCACGCCTTGCAAAACCATCACTTTCAACGTGACCAACACCTTCCACGGGTGGATGTGACCAAATTTGATGGCTCGAACGCCACTGGTTCGGTAACCCAAATGGAACATTACTTCTCTTTATACAGCATTACAGATGACTTGTACAAACTCTAGTATGGTGTTCTCCATCTAGATCAAGAACGTTGGCAATGGTGACAATGGAGAAAAAAATCGCGTCAAGGGTATATTGCTTGGACACAATTTGTGGCAGATCTTTATGAACACTTTGACACTAACACCAACCATTTGGGTCATTTGACAAAGCTGAAACAATTAGGGACAGTGGAAGAATTTATAGCTTCCTTTGAGTACCTGGAGTTTAGAACAAAGGGCATGTCTGATGCCTTTTTCCGAGAGTGTTTTATCAGCGGCCTCAAGGATAAAATTCAGGCCCATGTCCTCATGGTTCGGCCTGAGAGTTGGGTGGAGGATACCAAAAGAGATAAAGAAGCACAACAGGTTGTATCTTCTCAAAATTGGAAACCCTCCTTCATCCCTCGCCCTAAACCAATAAATCCCACTGCCCCCTCTTCTCCACTAAAGATCCAAAAATTGACCCAGGCTGAAATGGATGAACACCAACTCAAAGGCCTTTGTTATAACTGTGATGACAAATATTTCCCGGGCCAAAAGTGTAAAGAACAAAATCTTTTTATGGCCATCTCCAAGGACATTTCGGAAGAAGATGAAGAAACTCCCTCTATGTCTGAATCACTTAAATCCACTGACATAACCCCTCCCTCAAACCCTCCCGAAGTAGAATCAGTCATTTCCCTCAATGCTATCACTGGCTTCTCCGCTCCCCAAACCCTCAAGCTAATCAGTTACATCAAGAATCAGAAGGTCATCATTTTGGTTGATAGTGGCATCACCCATAATTTTATTCATCGCCGCATTGCCCAAGAAACTCATTGTTACATCCATGCCGTCAATAATTTCCAAATCATGATTGCCAATGGTGGTTCCATGAAATGTGGAGGGCATTGTGAAAATGTGTGTCTC
>ML780307.1:557216-582737 GCA_009831015.1 Picea engelmannii
ATTCTTAGATTGGCTAACGGAGCCATTAAACCCGTCAGAACGAGTTACCCCAAACGGCTTGGGTTATTTAGACAACCCCGGACCGAACTTGCTCTTCCAGTTGACGGATGGTCAATTTCGCCCGTCAACACACCTGAAATCCCACATGTTTGTTATCGACATGGGAGGTTGTGACATTGTGTTGGGTGCAGACTGGCTAAGGACTTTGGGTCCCATTCTCATGGATTTTAAAAACTTAACCATGCAATTCGAATAGGAGGGCCACCAATATAAGTTACAAGGAATCACCGCCAGTTCACCTAAGATCATTAGTTCCCATCGCATGGAAAAGTTGCTCAAAAAGGATCATTTTGGTGTTATCGCCCAACTCCATGCCATACAAGCAACAGATACACCCTCGGTACCGCAAGACCTCCAAGCCATCCTTTCTAAACATCAATTGGTCTTTTCCACTCCCCAAGGCCTCCCTCCTTCCCGTGGTGTTCATGATCATTCCATTCCTCTTGTACCAGGAAGCCTTCCTCCCAATATCTGTCTGTATCGTCACCCCTTTTCCCAAAAAAATGAAATTGAGAAAATGGTCCAGGAACTCCTTAATGCAAGCATTATCCGCCCTAGTACGAGCCCCTATTCGTCTCTTGTAGTCATGGTCCTGAAGAAAGAAGTTTCTTGGAGAATGTGTCCTGACTTCCGTGCCCTCAACAAACTTACCATCAAAGACAAATTCCCCATTCCTGTCATTGATGACCTCCTGGATGAATTGAGTGGTGCCCAATTCTTCACTAAACTAGATCTTTGTTCGGGCTACCACCAGATACGTATGAAAGAGGAAGATATCCCCATGACTTCCTTTAGAACTCATGAGGGCCACTATGAGTTTTTGGTCATGCCCTTTGGCTTGTGTAATGCCCCCATCCACTTTCCAAAGCCTCATGAATCATGTCTTCCATCCTTTTCTCCGCCATTTTGTCTTAGTTTTCTTTGATGATATCCTCATCTATAGAAAAACTTGGACAGACCATCTTGCTCATGTGGATCGAGTTCTCCATCTACTCTCTCAGCACCAACTTTTCCTGAAACAGTCTAAATGTGCTTTTGGTGCCTCAAAAGTAGAATACTTGGGTCATCTAGTGGGCAAAGATGGCGTTAGGGTGGATTCTAAAAAGATTGAAGCTATGCAATACTGGCCTCACCCAAAGACTCTTAAGAGCTTGCGTGGATTTCTAGGCTTAACAGGGTATTGTCACAAGTTTGTTAAGAATTATGGGAATATTGCAGCACCTCTCACTGCTCTCCTCAAAAAGAACTCTTTCACTTGGACTCCAGCTGCTGCTTAAGATTTTCAAACCTTGAATATGGCCATGTGGACCACTCCGGTCCTCGCCCTTCCCAATTTCACAAAGACCTTTGTGTTGGAATGTGATGCGTCGGAGAAAGGAATTGGTGTTGTCCTTATGCAAGAGGGTCGACCTTTGGCCTTTACCAGCAAGCAACTATCTGAAATAAATCTGGGAAAATCCATCTATGAAAAGGAAATGTTGGCTATTCTGCATGTCGTGGATCTGTGGCATCCTTATCTATTGGGGAAACGGTTCCAAATTAAGACAGACCATCAAAGCCTCAAGTATTTTCTGGAACAACGCATTTCCTCCCCAAAACAACAAAAATGGGTGACTAAACTCTTTTGATATGATTATGAGATCATTTATAAGAAAGGAAAAGACCGTGTGGTTGCGGATGCACTTTCCCAAAAATATGAAGATGAAGGATCCATTTTTTCTCTTTCATTCATTATACCAGATTGGCTCCAAGCCATTCACCAGGAATGGCTACAAGATCCCAAAAGTTCGCAGTTGATTCAGAAATTGCAATCCAATGCTCCAGCTTCCCCAGGGTACTCTTGGCTCCATGAGGAACTTCGATACAAAGGCCATTTGTATTTAAGTAAACAATCAAAGCTTAAATCCACGGCACTTTCTGAGCTTCATGCTACACCCACAGCAGGGCACTCCGGGTTCACCAAAACCTATGACAGGGTCAAACGTTCCTTTCTCTGGGATGGCATGAAACAGGACATTCATAATTTTATAGCTGAATGTGACGTGTGTCAATGCAACAAGGGAGAAACAGTCAAATCATTGGGCACACTACAATTGCTCCCGATTCCACCTGCTATTTGGAAGGATATCTCTATGTATTTTATTACCAGCTTACCCAAATTGGGAAATAAATCCGTCATCATGGTGGTTGTTGATCACCTTTCCAAGTATGCTCATTTTTTCACCCTTAAACACCCATTTATAGCAACCACGTTGGCTCAAATATTCATGGATCAGGTCTTCAAGCTTCATGGCATGCCGCACTCTATTGTTTATGATCGAGACCCAACTTTCACAAGCAATTTTTGGCAAGAATTGTTCAAGATACAAGGCACAGAATTGCATCTCATCACAGCTTATCATCCCTAGACTGATGGACAAACGGAATTTGTCAACAAGTGTTTGGAAACATATTTGAGGTGTTTTTCCTTGGAAAAGCAAAATCAGTGGGCTCAATGGTTACCCCTAGTTGAATGGTGGTACAACACTTCATACCATACAGCTACATGCATGACTCCTTTTGAAGCAGTATATGGACAGAAGCCACCTTCAGTTCTCTCATACTTACCGGGTGCCTCGAAGGTCCAGGTGGTTGACCTAACACTTACAGCTCGAGAGGCTATTCTCCGTACCCTCAAAGAGAATTTGGTCATGGCACAGAATCGCATGAAGAAACAAGCAGATCAAGGTCACTCTGAACGTCAATTTGCAGAAGGGGATCAGGTGTTTCTTCGACTGCAACCTTACAAGTAAACTTCCCTCAAGGTCGAGCATTGTCAGAAGCTAGCGCCCAAATTTTATGGTCCTTATACCATGCTCAAGCGTGTGATACAAGTCGCCTATCAGTTAGCTTTGACAAGCCATTCGAAGCTACATCTTGTTTTTCATGTTTCATGCTTAAAGAAGGTGATTGGAGCTAAGTGTCAAATTCAAACCAACCTTCCAGAGTTAGCTGAAGATGGATCCATTTGGCTACAACCAGAAGCAGTTTTGGACCAGCGTGAGTGTCGCCTACATCAGAGAACCATCAAGGAAGTGCTAGTCCAATGGAAAGATACAACTCCAGCAGATGCCACTTGGGAAGCAGCTACCATTCTGCAGCAATTTCCTCATCTCAAGCCTTAAGGACAAGGTTGTTTTTAAGGGGGTGGACATGTTAGGGTCCTAACCCGCACATAGGTAGAACAATATATTCGGATGTAATAAAGGTCAATATTAATAAGGTCTTTCAATAAAATAGAATAAGGCAGATGTAAGAAGACCTAATAGAAGCTTCTGCTTCTAGAAGGATCTTCCTCTAGATGCTTCTTTTTAGTATAAATAGGAGTCGAGGGTATGAGAACCCTAGCTTGGATATTATTGTAATAGAGCTCTGCTCAACTGGAGGTTTCCCCCTCAAAGAGGCCCGTGAACATTGCTTTCAGATTCAAAGTGTTATTTCTGTTTTTATTCGTATATCATTTCAGTGTTATTGTGGTGAATGTTATGGTTATATTGTTGTTATTCTTCCACTACTATAATTTTATTTATGTTCTGCATACATTTTATATCTGGTATATTACACCCTCCGACCACAACAATTTTCTTGAGATGTGCAGACACAGGTCATACCAGGAGATGTTGAGGTTCTCATGTGCTCTATGGTGAGGACATGTCCCCATATAGAAGCTAGAGGTTACCCACCCCAGGCTAGGGGTAACTACGGAGATGATGTCTCGAGGCCCATAGGTAGCAGACATGGAGTTTCGAGAGTCTGATGCTTAGCACATCACACATAGCCCCTCTACTTTACCACAGAGAAACATCCACTATACCATCTTGATTCCAAGAAGACAACAGGTCTTGTTTCATGAGGTAACAAGTCCAGTCTCTTGGTAAGTGTCATTTCAATATTTGAAGCATTTGAACAAGTTGCAAAGAATCCTTTCTTGATTATGGAATGTTTGCTTGGAAACTATACATTTTGCCTAGTTTCACCTTGGTGGGTGGCATGGTTTCCTAGTAAGTATATCACCCTTAGGAAAAGTTTTTCTACTGGGTGGTTTCTTGAAGGGTCATGGTACCATTCCTTCTCATACTTACCACTTTCCACACTTCTTCCCCTTACTTTTCCTCATCTTTTAGGATTTTGGGCTCATTGACCCTAAGAAGGGCTTGTACCTCATTTCATGGGAAGAAGGGGCTAAAGGCCCAAAGGTGTTGTAGCTGGAAAAAGTCAAAATCCAATCATTATCCTTCCATATTCTCGCCTTAAGGTCCTGAGAGCAATGAAATGCTACTCCATAAAAACCAAGGACCTTCTAAAACATATAATTAATAAATGTCCCACTTGTCAGGGGAATGCATTTGCGGTGTCCTTTACTTTCCATTGCATATGGCACTCAATGTATTCCTAAATCCAAGTGGAATTTTGGTGCTATTTACTTTCCATTTCACATAGCACTCAATGTTCGAACCATAATAAATTAAAGGCAGGGGCTTGGATAAATTTCACATTGCAAATGAAGGACGCAACAAACCCTCCACAAAGGCACCCATAAATGAGACAATATGAACCCTTGACATGTCAAGAACACCATGTTCAAAATTCTTGCCCCAATCCACCTCATACTCATCACATGACCTAGATAATTCCCTCTTGGGAAACATTCTTTTACTTGGGGATTGGCATACCCAATAGGGCACCATGACACCCCTCCATACCTAAATTAGGAAAAACTTATAAGGTCTTTCAGCATATCTTTAGTTTGAAAAGGGGGGTTTGATGCATATGTTTGGGTGGTTCTTGTATTAAATGTGGATTACTTGGCATGATAATTCTGACTTGTGGACCCTTGGAGGGAGTATTTTTTTGTCTTTGCAAGACCTTGCCCACAGGATGGACATTGGACCCCACATGCGGAAGACCATGGATGATGAATGTTTCACCTAGAGGATATAGGACGTTGCCTTTAGAGGCACTGGACATTGCTAGAGGATGAGGTTGCACCCTTCACCACATGGATGTTGGCATTTGGAGGTCTAGGACGTCACATCCTATCCCTTGACGCTACCTTGGAGGGCTAGAGTTTGATGCATGAGGTAGTTTCAGAGATGGATTTATAGGAGGAGATCATGGTAGGGCACGTGGGCATGACACATGGCCTTTGGAGGCCCAACGTCTCCCTCCCCATGCTTTACATTGCACTTGGAGATCCTACGTCACCCTCTTAGGGCATGACATCACCCTTCTCAGGTTTTATTTTATGTCAAAATTTGATTTGTGTATATTGTAAGGGAAAATTAAATGGGTCGGCCCTCTTATGTTTTGTTGTTGACATTTTTAAGCAGAGAAATAGGTTAATATGGATCCATATAAATAAATTCACTTGACATTTCATTTTATCATATGATATTCTCACCATTTGTGAGAGAACAAGTTTGAAATTTTCACCCTATTTGGCTATCTCTCTCGTTTACACTCATGCGACTTGCTTGGAGGATCATTTTGTGGATGCTTTTGCTGATTTTTTGATAGAATTTCTGCAATTAGGGTTTTATCTCATGTTATCTTGGTGAAGTGAAATTTCTGCAATTTTATCTTTGTGCTGTCAAATGTTCATGGTAATTTCTCTTTTTCAATCTAGACGTCTTGTTTGGTGAAACCCTAAGAGAGGAGAATAAGTGCTTCCTCCTCTCACAAAGTTATTCTTGTTCAAAATTGGTGAAACCTCCTTGCTAGGGTTAGAATCCTAAATCCCTAAAGTGCTATCACTTTAGGATTTTATCCCTATACACTTGGTTTCTTTTCTTAGTTAAAGTATTAAGAATGGAGAAAAGGTTGCTAGAGCCCAAAAGTGCATGCACTCTAGCAATCCTTCTCTTTGAAGCTTAAACCCTAAGGCCCTAATGTGCTAGCACCTTAAAGTTTAAGTCGTACATATTAATCTTTTCTATCTCAATCTTCAAGCATTATTGTGTATTTTTGTTATAGAGACTCCATAGCCCTTAGAGGCACTAATCTCAAAGCTCTCTTATGGTGAAAATGATCAACAAACTCTCAATATTCATTTTCTCAAGCTTCCTACTAACATTTCTAACATTAGCTTAAGCTAATTGACAAATAATCTTGTTGTTGTTGCAAAAGTTTGCTACGGCCATACTAACTTACTCTAATTTGTTGCATACATTGCTCTAATAGTAGCCTAACATACCCATAAATTGTATCTAACAATTGGACATTGTTCTATTGAGTTAATGCTAAGTTTTCATGGTAAATTGTTGCAATTTTGAAGTGTATTTCTTGGCGTTGTTATAATTTACCTATTGTTGTTGTACTACTTTAATTTGCTGCAATTTCATAACATCCATAGTGATATTTGTTGTCTAGTGTCTTAAAGAGGTATTACTTGCATACTTGTATTTGGAAATAATCATATATATGTTATAAGTGTTCTTGTTCTAGGGTAGACACTCAAATTATCTTATTACCTCTTATTTCTCCTTGACCTAGATGTTGACTTAGGTGATCAAGAGAAGGGGTGGAAGGCTTGGCTAACAAAATTTCTACTTTGATCCCTTGAGGACACCAGGAAAGCCTCCCATGTGGTAGGCCTACTCCATCACTAAAAAGAGGGGATTTCTTACTAAGATTATACTGGTAGTATTTCCTGTAGTTATGCAAATTTGGGGACTTTCGTTGGGTCTTTGACACAAGTACAAATCCTGCGATAAAAGGCACAATTAAGGGTTCTAGCCGACCTACTAATAACACTAGAAATGTAATAATTCAACATATAGGGGATTAATAAGGGGTTTTATACATAAAATGGGGCTTCTTCTAGGGATTAACACCTATGTCATCTCATTTCTTCCATGATGGTTGTTAGCACTCGGTAAATTTTGTTTGGTGGATAGACAAACGATAGAGGTAATTGTTTCAACCTAATTTAGAGCTAGGCACTAGCCTGCTCAACTCAGAGAGGGCTCTCTCGTGTCACTGGGTATTTCTTTGATAATCGGTGGCTAGATTTGGTTTGTTTTGGGGGTTTTTAATAAAGTTGTTGGCAAGAAACGGGAGGAACACTCAAGGATATGGAGTCAAAATTCTGAAATTGAATGAAAACAATGATCAGCCGGTAGAACTCTCCAGAGGATAAAGGCTAAATGAGGCAATGAATCTGAGTTATAACTTGAATTTAATCAGAGTAGTAAGAGGAAAGAGAAACAAATAACTGCATCAGAGCATTACAGAAATGAATTTTGAATTAGCTAAGAAGAACATACATAATTTAAATTTCTTAAGCCAAGAGCATCATAAGACGAATTATGGGTCTTTAACTCTCCAATTTAAATAGACGAAAATGTAAATGGAATAAAAGATCATAGGAAATACATACAATGAAGGAAGACAAAACTCATATCACCACCATTAGAATCTTTTCATAGAGAATTCAAAATCTTCTGCATATATATTCACTTCAGCTTCAGAAAGTTACAATAGAGTTTGAAACAACCAAAAAGGTGCTCTTGCACTTCTTCCAACATTAATTCATTCAAGTGTCCCAGTATTTATACAATTTGATTACAATAGCTGAAACTGAAACGTTTCGGCTTCTAAAACTGGTTATAATTTCAACTGACAGTCTTGGTATATGAACCGATTTACAATGATTAAACAAAAATACGTTTCAAAAACTGGGACAGATCTCTCTGACTGCTCAGCTTCCTTTGCACCATCTGTCTCGCTCTAATATTTTGTCAAACTTGATGGTTTGGTGACACTTGGAGGTTACTTACTGGTTCCAAGGAAATTGCATTTTGTCTTGCCCAGCCGCACGATTTCCTTCCACTGTGAGTCAGAAGGAATCTTGTAATCCATCATCTCCTTTATCAAAATCTCCAGGTCAATGCACGTAGCGTAGGACATAGTTGGCAGCCCAATCTTCACTATTTTAAACTGATTTAAAATCTCAAAGTTCGCGGCCAAATACTCTACCAAACTTGGGCCTTTTAGAATCTCCTCCATAGCTTCAAATTTGGAACGAACCATTCTACACTGAATTAGGAGAGAATCGTAGTCTTCTTGATTGTATAATTTACCTTTGCTACCCCAAAATGTTGGGAGGCCCTTGATAAACAATTGTTCAAATGTATCCTTAAACTCATGAATATTGTGTTCCAATTACATCGCTTTGTTCTGAACCGGTTTGAGCAAGTTGTTCTTGGCGATGATCCTCCTGGCCCAGATGATCAACGCAGTTCTGGCCTTTACCCCAATAGTCTGAAGATCACCAGTGGGCACAGAATTCAGCAAATCAATACCGTTTTGGGCCCATTCTGAGGTTCTTGGCCAATGTTTTATTAACACAGTACACTTGCTTCGGGTCGTGGTAGCCATGTTGTTATTGTCATTTATAAAATTTAGATAATCCCTGAACTTAGCAGCCTCTGTAGCAATACCATCCCAGATCACATGTTTAGCTCCTTGTAAAAGTGTTTTGCCTTTTAACCTTGTTTTCAGCTTGTTTACTCTCTCTTGCAAATTTTGATTCTCTCTTTGAAGTTGAGCCATCTTCTCATCTTATATTTTTATCTCTTGTTTCAGCTTTTCTATGACCTCTTTGAGGCCCTTAATCTCCCATGTCTTTGAGCTTACTTGGGACATAGCCTGAACCAACCCATCAGTGCTTGATCCAACTTCTGTATTAGCAGGTACAATGACAGCCATATATGATGTTGCTATCTGTGCTTGTGACCAATTCTCTTTCTCTTTTTCTAGCTGCAACACTTTAGCTTTGTAATTCAGTGCTTCCTGCTTAAATGTATCATTTTCTTGTTCTAGAGCATCTAGCTCTACTGTCTGTGGATGGTCAGTGGAGGGCATTTTCAGCTTCTTCTTTAGGCTTTGGATCATCTTCTCTTTCTCATCTAAGGAAGCCTTTACCCCATGAGGGCCTTCAAATTCCAATCTTTTGACCTGTGTCTGCCAGGCTTTGTTGGATGCTTTCTTTTGTTTCAATTGTCCATCTAACTTGGATGCATATGTTGTCAGTCTTGAAACTTTTAGACTCAAACTCATGTAGTCTGAGTATATCATGTCACTAACATTTCTGTGGAACTTTACTTTGTCTGGGGCACCAATATTTTCATAATGCATCTTGATCTCAAACACTTTATCATCATCTGCCATTGCAATGTTAAATGTCTTTCTTTCTACATCCTTGATTGAGAGCAAGGAAGCCCTGTGTTGGGAGATATTTTCTACTTCAGGCAACAACTCTCTTATTTCATTGTTGGCCATATTTCCTTTCACAACATATTGGTTTACTAGGTCCTCTTTGGATTGATAGACGGCCCCAGGTGTCTTGCTAAATATATGTTTCTTGTTGTTGAAAACCCTTGAGATGCTTTCACTTTGTGGCATGCTTCATGTACTAGCCTCTTCGTTCTTGGTTGCACCTTCCATTATCTCCATCCTCCCTTTCTCCTTAGCTTCTTCTTCTTCCAGGTCCACTATCTGCAAAGATGGTGTGACTTTCATTTTCTTGAGAATATTTTGCTGAATACTAGCACCTAGTGCCTCTGAACTTCTCCTCTTGCTATAAACACTCATCTTTGGAGCTTTAACAATCAACCTGGGAGAATTTTTCTGTGTCTGGATCTGTTGAGGGGAAGACTCTATTGGTTTTGTCTAATCATGTTGCAAAGTGACCTCCATGTCTGCACAGGTTTTTAGATTAGTCAGTTTATCAAATCCTTCAACATGATCATGCTCGTAGGAGCCCTGTCTTCTCAACCGTATTCTCTTTGATATGATCTGATGCAGATCATATTTCCTCCCTTGTAACTGTGTAAACCCGAATTCACTGATTTTGGATTGGATTTGAGGTAAACATGACTTGTTCTTTACCATGAAGGGTCCTATCATGAAAGGAAATTTTAAGTTAAATGCCTTGTGTGCTTTCATAAAATGCTTTGTCTCTGAAATGATCCTTTGTCTGATGAACTCTAAAGAAAATATCCTGGGAGTCAAAAAGATTGGTAAAAGGTAAGGTCCTTCTAGATATCCATATACCCAAATCACAGTAGATTGTACGAACAACATCCAATATCCCACCCTGCTCTCTAGATTTGGTTGTAAAGAGATTTTCATTTCTCCCAGAACCCTTGGTAGGTCCATGCCGAAGATAATACTATACACCCTGGACATGATCTTATTAATGAATAATAAGCATGGTGATCCTCTTACATTCAATCAAGATGAATGCAGTTTCAGGGAATTTGGTCTTGTTCGATTCCAGGAACATTCTCAGCAAGTGTGTGTAGTATTTGAAGTGTCTCAATGAATTGAAATTTACCAACTGTTGATGCATATTATCAGCGATGAACCTATCAAAATTGATACAAACCAACTGACTAGACTCTGACATAAAAAAGGTCAATAGAAAACCCAACATGACTTCTACTACAAACTTGTCGTTATCCAACCCTAAAATTTGACTAAGCAGGGAACAAGCCCATTGGACCTCAATAATCATAACGTTTACAATGATAGGTAACAATAGACTTTCAGAATGGTGCTCAGGTTTGACAATGGTTTGCAGAAATAGGGTTTTTACTTCTGAGGGACATTCTTTATAGATTGTGATCATTTTCTCTTCCTCGAAAGGATCTGACACTATGGGGGAAGACTCTGGTATACTGAGGGTGTGTCGAAGTGACGGACTATCTATTTCGCATAAAACCTCTAACCCTAACTTATTCAAAATGACCTTTTCTTCCTGCAAATATTGCTCCGCACACTAGCTTACAAACTCAGGGAAAGGGAAAACTACTTCTACGATGTAAGGGGTAATGGAGGCTTGGAACGCTTCGAGGAAAGGTATCTTCTTTCCCACATTGTCTAGAAAATTTGATCTGGACACGAAAATGGGTGAGACTGTTACTTCTGTGTCAAAAACATCGGAGTCCCTTTCAATTAGGGCTTCTTCTCTAGAGGAGAGATCTTGCTCAGTGACGGATAAAATGACAGGGTTAGCGGCCATGATGTAAAATACCTGTTAAGCGGCAAAGAAAGCATGAATCTGATCCAATTTTGAGCTTGAGTTTCGAGTGGATGGTCTGCGCAAATTTTCAAACATTTGAATGCTTCGAAATATCATAAAATAATGCAGGGGGGGTGTCGTCACTTGGAACTGAATTTGAGTTGCATGCAAATCAATCCCGAGGCAACCTCGAACCACTTTGGATTGGAAGCTGCCCCTCCC
Organism: Picea engelmannii; assembly: GCA_009831015.1. Classification (NCBI taxonomy): domain Eukaryota; kingdom Viridiplantae; phylum Streptophyta; class Pinopsida; order Pinales; family Pinaceae; genus Picea; species Picea engelmannii. The sequence goes on from ML780307.1 coordinate 568,564, forward strand.
AACCCGAGAGGAATCTCTCAGATAATGTCACAATATGATCTTTGGTAAGCGTAAAATGGTGGGCAAATTTATGGGTAAATGATAGTTTTTTATTTTTAAAGTTTGGGGGTTGGACAAGGGAAATAGTCCATTGGGCATGGAGTCAAGTGAAAACCCAAGAAAGGAGATAATAGCGGTGATCGTATAACTTGTGGAAAATGAGGCAAAATAAGTCTATCTTTCAGCGATTGATAATCATGATGTGGTAGCAGAAAAAGAAAAGAAAATGCCATCACAATGAAAGCATCTATCAAGGATGAATTTTCACTACAATCTTTAGAGGAAAACAAACGAAGGTTGATAACTAGACGTAGAGCGCTTATCTTGAGCGAATTCTGACCAGTCACCATAGAAACGCAACACATATATATCAACTGTGTGTAGGGAGCATATAAAATGAATTCCAAACAAATTTTAACACAGCTGAAGAGGAAGAGATAAACAATATGATAATGACAACAGGGAAAACATACTGAAAGAATTAACCGTGATGAATCTCACAATCTCAAATAAAAACATCGTCTGTATTACTCCATTCCTGGTTTACAAAATGACTCGGCTTACAAAAGGAGCCCCTCTTCCCAGAGGTTTTTTCCCCCAGCTCCCCCCTGTCAACCTCCTCCCGTGATTATTTAACTAAATCTCACCCTCTAAATTCATTACATAACTCAGTGGTTACAAGAAATAATCTAAAAGAAATTTCTTTTTGAGAAACATGAAACGGTTGGCCTTCTGGAATTCTGCGACTGCTAGATGCTCTGCCAGCTTCTTGAACCGTCACTAATCATTTCCTAACTTCAACTTTGCACGGTGTTCCTAGACAAGACTCGGCATTTGTGTGGCCTTTCAAGATTCTCCTTTTGTGCATTTGGATGTACCTTCTCTATGTGAGAAATTTAAAATGATCTATCTCAGCTCTTATTTAAACTAGATAAGAACAAAATCCCTGAAGGACATATCTTTATTTTATCACTGAGATAATATCATCAAAGTAGCATTACTATATGTTCCTTCAACAAGTTCTTGTTGAATGCATTCAACCCAGTTATAACACAAAAACTATGTCATTCAGTGTTCGTCTAAGTCTAAGTCTGAGCCCAGTATCAATTTTAACGTCGAAAATAGACATCAATCACTACCCTCCATCATTAAACATAAGTAACTGACAGGGAGAAGATTTATTTGTGAGATAAAAAGAGAAGAGCGATCCCTTCTATTGATTGAGCTTTAATGCCGAGTGTCATTGCTCGCTTGTTTATTTCCAGTTCTTTGATTGTCATTCTCCAACAATCCGTCCCATATCTAATACATGGTCAATCGTATTCTAACCTTAGTTTTCTTAGTGAAATAGAGAAGCAACTAAGAACATCCGAGACCAATCACAGGCTTGCGAACTGTTTTAAGAATCTGCACCGCCTCGTGCCTCGTGTGTCACAGTGCAGGAGAAACTGATGTACAGCGGATAAAAAGATTCATAACACGCATCATCTCAGTGTGGTAGACAGGTATAGATTCTGAGAGGACTGGATCGATCAAGTGGTTGCAATCCCCATCCTCGTAAAGTGCATGTGCCCAGTCTACAATACTTGCATGCTCTCCAAACTCTGGCTTAATTGGCCTTCTTCCTGTGAGCAACTCTATCAGGAAAACTCCAAAGTTATACACGTCCGTCTTCTCTGTGAATTCCTTTGCATATATATAATCTGGAGTAACATATCCGGAGGAAAGATATCCCTTGGAGTCCTTGGAAGAAGTTGACGGTCCTGCAGGGAATTTGATATTAGGGCTGAGATGAGCACCATAGTCTGCATCCAGAAGTATTTTGCTTGTCGTAACGTTCCCGTGCGGAATCCCAGAGCTGCATTCATGGTGCAAATATGCCAAAGCTTTTACAGTTCCCGAGACGATCTTAAGTCGCCTTCGCCAATCCAGATTTTTGAACCCAACGCCTTCATGAAGATGCCCATGTAGACTGCCCTTCTCCATATACTCGTGAACAATTAGCAGCCCGGTGCCATTGGTATTTTTGCAATATCCAAGTTATTTCACAACATGTGGATGGTGCAATTTGCACAAGTACTGGATATGATCGGGATCAAAGCCAAATGCTAACTCCTTGACAGCTAACATCTTTCCTTTCTTGGTGAATCCTCTGTATACTGTCCCACTGCTTCCCTTAGAAATAACATTCTCTTCTTTCATGGCGTGTGATGTCTTGTGACTTGGCCTTCGGTGGATAGTTGAGAAATTTGGGCGAAAGTGCCTAAGTAAATTTGGAAATTTTTGATATCTGTTACAACATAGGCTCCATCTAGGGATAGTACTTTCCCGTAAAGTGCCAAGAACAGTAGACCAGGTGCCTTCATCCATTGGGCAACCCAAACGCGAAAGCTGTAACCTGTAGCCTATGCCACCTTATCTACTGAGAACAGGTAACCAGATTGAGTGACCGCATTTCGATGAAACCAATCAAGGAGCTAGGTGACGGACTACGACAAGATTTCTTCTCCGATCTGATAGTCAGAATGGTAACAGAGCAAACTAGCGCACTGACTGAGAATATCTCCACCATCTGCGAACATTAAGAAACTCACCGCCATGGTAGCCTCTAACAGGGCTGCAAAAGGATCGTTGAAAGCGAAATCAACGTGTTCATCAGCGCTTCCGCTTATAGCAGAACATTTGAAAATTGATATACTTCCCAAAGCGGCCGCCTCCAAATTCACCACTGCTTCTCCTGGAATCCTCACGCATGTTTCTTCAGTAGAATCCCCTCCACCCTCCTGATCAGCGTCTTGCAATTGCTGGTGTGCCTCTATTTCCGATAAAGTACTAAACTGTTGCTGCATCTTACTATGCGCAGCAGCAGCAGCATCATCATCATCATCCGCCGGAGGATGTTCAGTGGATTTATTTTTGCTTTTCCTTTTATGTACACTGAAGGGGTTCCTGACCCGCCACTTCATCTTGCGAATTCTGGTTTTGGCACTGCTAGCCGTTTTTTTTGGAGGCAGGATTGACTCTGCTCTTCTGCTGATCGATTTGCTCCGGAGTTAAAATATGGAATTCCTCACCGTCTCTTCCACCGACTAGTGCTATCGTAACATGCAGCTTTCAATTTGTCCTCTCTTTCTTTCCACATTGGACGATGCAAACAGTAGTCCCACTTGTTCCAGCTGTCGTCAAGAAATTCATCATCAGCATTAAATACAAAAGGGAGCAATCGGGGATTATGCGGTTTTAATCTTTCCCCCATTCCCTTCCTTTCAGTGGCAATCAGGATAGCGTGTTATTTCAGCTTCTTTCTTCGCATTCTGGCAATCGGGGATTGCGTTGCGTTGCGTTAGACGCGCTGAGTTCCCTTATCACTACCATTACGAGGATTAGTCTGTTACGCTACTTATGATGCTTGAATTCCATATCAATCCACCTCATGAGATTATGAACAGAAACGAGGTCTTCAACCAACCTTTGCCGCGAAGTGTCCCGCCGAATGTCTACAAGATTTTATCTTTTCTTCCATTGTCAAGGAAACATATCTTCTTAGATTCTGATTTGATAAAACTGGTACGCCCAAATGACTTACTCTTTGCAAATACAAACGCCAAGCTGTATGACTACGTAAAGATCACGTATTCCCTTGATGTTCTGTTTGATGAAGCGCAGGGACGGGAAGTTGAACTTGCCAGATTGACAGGGCACCATGAAAGCCGTAATGCTGAGTTCTCCTGCCAGTTAAATCACCATCGGAAACTTTTAATGGAGTCGCCAGAGCATGTGCAACCAATATTTGCCTATGACCGGCTGCTCAACCAGGCCTTCGGACTAGGAAAATGTCGTTCTCCCAAGGATAGATATCAACTTCGATTCCCCGGCAACGGCGCCAAAATGTCATCACTCGGAACTGAATTTGGATTACATGTAAATCAATCCCGAGGCAACATCGAACCACTTTGGATTGGACGCTGCCACTCCCAACCCGAGAGGGATCTCTCGGATAATGTCACAATATGATCTTTGGTAAGCGTAAAATGGTGGGCAGATTTATGGGTAAATGATAGTTTTGGATTTTTAAAGTTTGGGGGTTGGACAAGGGAAACAATCCATTGGGCATGGAGTCAAGTGAAAACCGCAGAAAGGAGATAATAGCGGTGATCGTATAACTTGCGGAAAATGAGACAAAGTAAGTCTATCTTTCAGCGATTGATAATCATGATGTGGTGGCAGAAAAAGAAAAGAAAAGGCCATCACAGTGAAAGCATGTATCAAGGATGAATTTTCACTACAATCTTTAGAGGAAAACAAACAAAGGTTGATAACTAGACGCAAAGCGCTTATCTTGAGCGAATTCTGACCAGTCACCATAGAAACGCAACACATATATATCAACTGTGTGTAAGGAGCATATAAAATGAATTCCAAACAAATTTTAACACAACTGAAGAGGAAGAGATAAACAATATGATAATGACAACAGGGAAAACATACTGAAAGAATTAACCGTGATGAATCTCACAATCTCAAATAAAAACATCGTCTGTATTACTCCATTCCGGGTTTACAAAATGACTTGGCTTACAAAAGGAGCCCCTCTTCCCAGAGGTTTTTTCCCCAGCTCCCCCCTGTCAGCCTCCTCCCGCGATTATTTAACTAAATCTCACCCTCTAAATCCGTTACATAACTCAGTGGTTACAAGAAATAATCTAAAAGAAATTTCTTTTTGAGAAATATGAAACAGTTGGCCTTCTGGAATTCTGCGACTACTAGATGCTCTGCCAGCTTCTTGAACTGTCACTAATCATTTCCTAACTTCAACTTTGCAAGGTGTTCCTGGACAAGACTCAGCATTTGTGTGGCCTTTCAAGATTCTCCTTTCGTGCATTTGGATGTACCTTCTCTGTGTGAGAAATTTAAAATGATCTATCTCGGCTCTTATTTAAACTAGATAAGAACAAAATCCCTGAAGTACATATCTTTATTTTATCATTGAGATAATATCATCAAAGTAGCATTACTATATGTTCCTTCAACAAGTTCTTGTTGAATGCATTCAACCCAGCCATAACACCAAAACCATGTCATTCAGCGTTCATCTAAGTCTAAGTCTGAGCCCAGTATCGATTTTAACACCGAAAATAGACATCAATCACTACCCTCCATCATTAAACATAAGTAACTGACAGGGAGAAGATTTATTTGTGAGATAAAAAGAGAAGAGTGATCCCTTCTGTTGATTGAGCTTTAATGTCGAGTGTCATTGCTCACTTGCTTATTTTTAGTTCTTTGACTGTCATTCTCCAACAATCCGTCCCATATCTGATACATGGTCAATCGTATTCTAACCTTAGTTTTCTTAGTGAAATAGAGAAGCAACTAAGAACATCCGAGAGTAATCACAGGCTTACAAACTGTTTTAAGAATCTGCACCACCTCGCGCCTCGTGGGTCGCAGTGCAGGAGAAACTGATGTACAGCGAATAGAAAGATTCATAACACGCATCATCTCAGTGTGGTAGACAGGTATAGATTTTGAGAGGACTGGATTGATCAAGCGGTTGCAATCCCCATCCCCGTAAAGTGCATGTGCCCAGTCTACAATACTTGCATGCTCTCCAAACTCTGGCTTAATTGGCCTTCTTCTTGTGAGCAACTCTATCAGGAAAACTCCAAAGCTATACACGTTCGTCTTCTCTGTGAATTCCTTTGCATATATATAATCTGGAGCAACATATCCGGAGGAAAGATATCCCTTGGAGTCCTTGGAAGAAGTTGACGGTCCTGCAGAGAATTTGATATTAGGGCTGAGATGAGCACCATAGTCTGCATCCAGAAGTATTTTGCTTGTCGTAACATTCCCGTGCGGAATCCCAGAGCTGCATTCATGGTGAAAATATGCCAAAGCTTTTGCAGTTCTCGAGACGATCTTAAGTCGCCTTCGCCAATCCAGATTTTTGAACCCAACGCCTTCATGAAGATGCCCATGTAGACTTCCCTTCTCCATATACTCGTGAACAATTAGCAGCCCAGTGCCATTGGCATTTTTGCAATATCCAAGTTATTTCACAACATGTGGATGGTGCAATTTGCACAAGTACTGGATATGATCGGGATCAAATCCAAATGCTAACTCCTTGACAGCTAACATCTTTCCTTTCTTGGTGAATCCTCTGTATACAGTCCCACTGCTTCCCTTAGAAATAACATTCTCTTCTTTCATGGCGTGTGTTGTCTTGTGACTTGGCCTTCGGTGGATAGTTGAGAAATTTGGGCGAAAGTGCCTAAGTAAGTTTGGAAATTTTTTATATCTGTTACAACAGGGGGCTCCTTTTATATATGCCTATCGATATCGGGGGTTTGGAAAGAACGATTTTGGGTAGACTGCTTTTTGCCTCGATGTGCTTCTGAGGGCGCCACGCATCCAAGAAATGAAACCGTAGTATTTTCCCCAGCCCGCCTTCGAAAAATTATCCTTTGTGCTACTTCAATGCTCGATATGTGTCTCGATCATCGATCTGGGCCGCTCCAAGATCTACGATCCATCGAGTCCCAACAACTTTCGATATCAGGGGTTGGAAAGGACAGTTTTGGGTAGACCGCTTTTCGCCCTGATGTGCCTCTGAGGGAGCCACGCGTCCATGGAATGAAACCATGGTATTTTCTCTGTCCGACCCTCAAACAATTAACTCTCGCGCCATTTCATTGCCCGATATGATTGTTGATAGTTGATCTGTGGCATCTGATATCTGTGGTTGGTCGGGTCCCATCACCCCCGCGTCTTCGCTATATTTGTCCATATGCTGCCATATATGACCTTATTCTCCAAACTGTCATGCTTCCACAGTGATGTATCTCTTCCCTGAATTTTTGAGACTTGGATCTTGTCTGAAAATTGTTATGGTGATAACAATGGTGTCATTACAATGACTATAACTAAGGTGTTGATTGAACCTCAGTGAGACATAGTTAAACTACTTGGATCGATACCATGCCAAACTTGAAGAATCTAAAAAGTATCTAATTATGTATGTTCCCATGTGATTAATATCTTTCAAGTTTATGTAAAGGATAGATAAGTTGGGGCAATTATTGTGGCAAGGGGTATAAAGAGACAAACAAAGAGCAAGGGCTAGAGTATGCAATAACTTAAGGGTATTAAAGTAGGTTATGTATTTTTTGAGCTTTGGCAACAAAAATGAGGCCAGGGAGAAAGTATTTGATAATTAATTTGATTGGGTACCCAACTGGGTCTAGTTGTTTCTATTGTTGGTGTAATAAATTATGGTTGCATGAAATCAATCTGCTTGTTAATGGACATTATGTGATTTTATGGTAATAATAATTTTGAGAGATTGCTAGACAGATTGGACAAATAATTAATGGAGCTCAATTTTCATGATCCAACCTATTTTTTAGGAAAAAATAGTGTGGATATGAGAGAGGAAAATAGACTTCAGATTAGTTTCAAGACTGAGGTATAAACATAATGATTTCACATTTTAAGGGGTGTGAAAATAGTCTACTTGCCACTGAAAAAGGTATGTTGGGATGTGGTAGTGGTTGAGACTAGGTGTTGATATGATATTGATCCAGGTTAAGTTTAGAACATTGACAAATGTAAATACCTAAATTATAATATAACATAGTTTTAAATAAGAAACGTTTTATCATAAATAAAAAATATAAATATTTTTACAATTATTATAGATAGAAAACTATACAATTAGAATTGGGATTGACTATGGATAAGTACATATTTTATGATATGATGAATGGGTCCTATGTTCAAATTTGGGTAAGTCCAAAAAACAAATTCTATGCAAAATTATTTATGTCAAAAATTGATATTGATATTTCTCGGGCCTAGAGCCCATTGGTTGATGAATAAAAGTCATGCATGAATTGTTTTCTCATTGTTCTAACACAAACCCTTATTTTGTGAAATTTATTGCAATTCATTCCAAACCATTTTAGATTTGTAAAGAAGTGGTTTGGGAGGCATGTTCATGATACAACTAGTGTTGGTTTCGATCCAATGGAAGCAAGAGATAGGGATTTCAAATTTGCCCAAAAAATATTTTCACAATCATCTTTCTAGTTATTTCCAAATGAGTTTTGTTTTAAGAATGAAATGTTGCATCTTGCTGTGCCCATTTTGTGGATAAATAAGGAGATTAGTTATTGAGGCCCTTGGGTTGCAAATATGGAGCGTTGAGAGACTACATGACCATCAATATCCTTTTTCACAGATGGAGACCCTCCTCACCACCACAAATGATCGCAGACTTCCAGATGGCATCCACCACATCAGTTGGCTTCCAAAAGGCAGTGGGACTTGCTCCATGAGGTACAAGTCAGTATTATGCTAAGAATCATTTCAATATTTAAGCCATTTGAGTATGTTGTATCTTAGATTGCTCTAGATTTCATGATATATGCTTGGACATTATGCCTTTTTCCCTACTTCACCTTGGTGGTTGACATTGTTCCCTAGTAAGTGGTATTCCTTGGGGATGGGTTTTCCACAAGGAACTCCCTTAAAGATCCATCGTACCATTCTCTACCATACTTACCACTTTCCATCATTATTCCCCCCCCCAATGTCCTTATCTCTTTGGATTTTAGGGTGTATTAACCCAAGAAGGGGTTGTCCCTCATTCTATGGGAAGAAGGGGTTGAAGGCTCAGAGAGATTAATGTTGGGTAAAAGATAAAATCCTATGCATGAACCTTCTAGATGCTTCACCCAGGGATCATCCAAGAAAGCAATGAAATTTTTATCTTTGAGTAAAGGGGGGCCAACAATGAAATATGATTTAAAATGCCTAAAGGTTAGTTGAAGGATAGGAGGTCTCATCATGAGTTGACCTATCACATCCATGAATATCTAATGGTATGAAATTGCCATCATCTGGTCACCAAACCAAGGTAATGGCTCTCAGTTGCATGGTTGAGAGAAAGGGGGTCTCATCACGAGCTAGCCTTCTCATTTCCACTCGGTGTTGGTGGGTGAAATTGCCATTATCTGGACACCACACCAAGGTAGTGGCCCTCAAACTTTCCTTAAAATTATGAAAGAATAAAATAATGGAAAATAATGGGCTTATAAAAAGTGCATTGCGAACGAAGATACCACACACCCTCTACAAAGGAACCCATGAATGAGACACTACGACCTCTTCTATGTCCTAAGCCCTATTCCCATTTAGTCTTGACCCCAACCACCTCACCCACTTTACATGGCTTAGAGAGGGATGTATTGGAAACTTTCCTTGACTTAGGGTAAGATCTTCCCAATAGGACACCTTGTCAACCCTCCCATATCCAATATTGATAAGTCACATAGTGTATTTTAGCAATTAACTATTTGATATAGTGATCTTTGATGCACATGCTTAGGTGGCTCATTTATTGATTGGATTCACTTATCTTGATGTTATGACTTGATATCCTTGGAGGGTGTGCTTGTTTGTCTCTGCAGGACCTAGTTGGTGGACAATTTTGGAAGAACAAGCCTAGCTTGGGCTTCCATGCGGCTTAATTCCCACATATGGATGTCAAGGGCCCGCACATCGGATAAGGAATATCAAACTTGAAAGGCCTTGATGATGACTTGGACGATGTAGCATATCCCCCACATGCCAAACGTTTTACCTAGGAGAGGCAAAACGTCTCATTTTTTAGCATGACGTCACCTAGGGGGGTTAGGGAATGGTGGTGAGGTGACATGCAATAACACATGGACGTTTTGAAGGAATCATGAAGGAAATATTCTTGTTGCTTGATATATGGTTTTGGGAAGCCCCTCCACTCTCCTCCATCACCAACGACCTCCTCTTTGTGCCAAAACGTCCCCTAAAGGGGTGACGTCCATATGAATTAGGGTTTTTCTTATGTGCAAAAGTAAATTTTAATGAATTGTTTTATATTACTTTGTTAAGGGGGAAATATTAGGGTTGTTGACCCCTAGTCTTGTGGTTTACCCCTAAATATGTGGATAAGTCACCTTGGTTACATTTTGTATAAATAAGAGATCTAAGATCTCATTTTAACATAACTCTCCCTCTTGTGAGAAGTATTGGTCTGAAATTTTAGCTATCTTTGAAAAATTGTCTCTCTTGATCTTGTTTATGGATATCTCTTGATGTTATGGTTGATGGAAGTGATGCTCTAGCCTTGGAAGGCTTCTCTCTTACTATTGTGGTGGATTATCTTAGAATTTTTCCTTGAATTGGTATGGTTTTTACTTTCATGCTATCATTTGTTTCAAGTAAAGGTTATTGTGCTAGGAACATGGTGGGAAGTATAAGGGAATACACTCCCACCATAGTATTCATCATTTTATGCTTCATATTATTGGTTAAACAAGGGTTTGCTAAGAGAAGTATAAGGGAATACACCTTCTTATCTTAAAGCCTAGCTAGAGAAACTTGCCTTGGGGAGAAAGAGGGTTTATGCCCCCAAGGAGGTAGCTTGTGTAGCTCTTTCTTTGCATGACCCCATTAACCCAATTATGAGCACTAGTCATTTATTATTGCATTGGAGAAACAAAATTATTGCCTTGGAAAACATGATTTCTTCAAGTTTTAAATCTCTCTCTTTTGGATAATAGTCTTGATGCCTTAGGGATTCTTCCTCCCTTGGGGCATCCTCTTTCTCCCACAAAATATTATTGTTGTACTAACTTTTTTCCTACAGCCATTAGGCTGCAGAAAACCCTAACCCTAGACCACTAATATCTCACAAACTAACCCTAAGAAACTCCCCAAACTTCACTCACCTAATATATTAATTAGGGTGCACTTTTTAGGCTAATTTGGGGAACATTTTGATGGTTTATTTTGTTGTTGTACACCTTTGAATGCTACATCCATAAGTCTTATAATTTACTATAGAAAAACATTTCATAGCATCCCTCTTGCTTGCTTTCAAAGTACTTCATAATTCATAGTCAATTGCTAGTTTTGCATTGACATTGGTTAATTAGTCTTAAGTTCACGTTATGTTGATTTAGATATCTTTATTGCTGATATACATTAGTTACTAACTTCTTTTATTAGGGAAAGCAAGATTCACTTGCTTGTCCACTTGATTATATTGCAATATATGCTTGTTTTTCTTGTGTGTCGGGAAGGTACTCACACTTGGCGGCTCACTCAAACTACTTGGCAACCCTTGGACCTTTCCAAGACCTCATTCCAAGACCTTCATACCATTTAGACTTGACATCTAGGGACTTCGTCTCCATATTCATCCATATTCATCCTTTTCCCCCTAGGGTCACCGGGATTCCCCCCTTGAGGTGACTACCTCACCTCTAAAGTGACGGGGACACCTGCCTAAGGTGACAGTGGGTAGGTGACCTCTTAGTTGTCGCCATTTAGTGGTTGGTTTGGGTTTTTCGCAACCTACAACTTTGTTGGAAATACTAAAGCAACTGAGAGGGGGGGGTGAATCAGTTGTATATAAACTTAAACAATTTTAAGTCTGTTAAAACATTATTAATCTTTCTTCATGTGGTCATCAACAATGTACAGCATATGAATAGTAAAAGTAAAGACCATCAGTCACACATGAAGTACACACAGAGACAGATTTTCACGAGGAAACCCATAAAGGGAGAAAACCTCTTCTTCTTTGAAATGATAGGCAGTCTTTTGCAGTTCTATACATCATTTACAATTGAGCACCAACTCAATGTGAGGCTGCTACCTCTATCTTACAAGCTACAACTTGTTTGAGAGCTCCAACTCTCTGGTTTCTCTAGCACACACTAGAAGGAAGCACCAACTCCCTGAGTATTCCAGCACCAACTGGATGGAAGCACCAACTTCTTGAATGTTCCAGCACCAACTGGATGGAAGCACCAACTTCCAATTACACAGGCTCCAACCTGCATAATAGAGAACACATGTTCTCCCTAGCACCACCCTGCCATCCTTGTTTCTCTAGCTGCAACCAGATGGAAGCTACAACTTCCTGTGTTCAAGCACCCACTTGAACTTCTGAGGACAACAATCCTCCCGAGCACCTCCCAACCACCCTTAATTTATAAAAAATAATGAATACACAGACAATTTCTCAAATAAATCAATTCTTACCTTCCTTTCTCTGTTCGGTAAGTCTGATCTGTTCTGTAAGTCTAATCTGTTTTGCTATTCTACTCTTCGTTTTCTCTTCCTCTGTTGTTCTGCTCTGCGTTTCATTTTACTCTGCACATCTGCAACCTTTCCTATTACACATCCTCTTCTGTATTCTTCCTTACTGTCTCATTCATTTCCTCCTCTGAACAGCTAACTCAGCACAGTCTGTTTCCTCATCTCTTATACACACAGGCACAACGTTTCAACTTCTCAATTCCTTGGGAAAAATGACGACAACTGTCCAACCAGCCGAAACGCCAACTGATCGACCACTAATGTGCGATGATGAGTCTGTTTTACTAACGGATTTGTAACTGAAAGTGTTAAGTGTGTGTGGAAGAACAGTAACCCTCCGATCACATTCAAACCTCATCCGCACCGTTGGATAGCCTTCATTATTCTTTCCATTTAAATCGGGTTTCGACATTCTTCATGTTTTTCACTTATAAATCCCGATACACCAAATTCCATAAATCTTTCAAATCAACAATCCAGGTGCAATCTTGACTCAACGGCTACGATTGTATCGCGATATTTCATATCACGATTTCAGAAGTCTCGTTGCCTTTATTCACTTGCCACTTCATGTTGCGATCCCCGAAGCTCTGACACAGTCTAGAATCAATAGTCTAGATCATAGCCTAATCTAACGGCTCAGATTGCATCGTGATTTCGCATATCACGAAATCAACACTCCTGAGGTCCAGTGACTTTGTCACTTCAAAGTACCGATCCCTGATGCCAATGCTCCCCTTTCCACGCGCTAGCCCTGCTGGCTATAGGCCTTGGCCCATATGACCGTCAACACATGACCTCGGTCAAACCTCTCATCGGGGTTTCGGCATTTTCGATGTCACCATGCACATGCCTACGGAATTCCTGATCCTCCGATCCCCGATTCTTTGATGAAGGAAATCAATGGTCCAGATCTCATTCTTGCTTTAACGGCTGCGATCAAATTGCGAAATCGCATATCGCGATTTCGAAGTTTTCGTTGTCAAGTGAATTGAACATTTCAAAATCCTGATCCCCGATTCTCGATACTCTGCTGACGTCACTCGTGGTTTGACACATGTTAAATATTGCCACATGTCACTCTGATTCGTGACTTTCATGTGCCTGAAGTTTTGAATCTACCTGACACCTGCCATTACCTAGTTGTGCCACATGTCCCTATCTGACATGAGTTGGATCGACAGTCTAGATCACATGTTGATCTGACGGTGCAGATTCAGTCGAGATTTCTTTCATCGCGAATTCGGGGTTTCTGTTGTAATTGAACACGGGACTCGTGAAACTCCGATTCCCAATTCTTCGATGAGAAAAACTCCGACGGTGCCCGATCCTTTGCCACTTGTCCTTGCAGATGGACGGTCCCTATTCCTCCGAAATTTCGAGACTTTCGATGTCTCGATTCACTTGTCACCGGGATCCCTGATTTCCTGATGGCCAATATCCCGATGCCTCACCAGAATGTTGACGCGTGTCCTGCCCAGATCAACGGATAGGATTCTCTCTCCAATATCCTGATGACTTGTCTAGGATTTCTCCTCTGCACAATAGGACTTAACCCCTGCGCAACTCTTACAAATCCGACGACCGTTTGCATTTCGGGAAATTTGAATATCCAACGGTCACCATCTTCCTTCTCCTCTGCAAACTCCTATATCTTGAGCTTTGTTGCACGCGTTCTCCTCAATGTTGTTCCTCCTGAGCTTTTACGTTCGAATCTCTTATCCTGCCATCTCCACTGTTGTCATCAATGACAAGCATTCGCCGCACGTTTTCCTCAATGTTGTTCCTCCTGAGCTTTTACGTTCGAATCTCTTATCCTGCCATCTCCACTGTTGTCATCAATGACAAGCATTCATTGTCTGTTCACTGAATTTGCCAACAATCTCCCCCTTTGGCATTGATGGCAACACAAGCACCCAAGTGCCTTCGGATTCAACTCTGCTTCTGCTCTTCAACTCTGTTCTCGAAATGATTCTGCTTCG